>RPOG01002476.1:0-92141 GCA_008086565.1 Thalassoma bifasciatum
TCCAGCTCCCTTACATGATGTTTAACATCATGTGTCATATAATCCCCTCCTCCCCCCTCCAGCCTCTGGGCTTGATCTGTCATCTGTCCTTCCTCGCTGTTCCCTCCCCTCCTCTCCACTGTCCTCCTTAACACAGTTTGTCTGTGTGATATCCACCTACTCCTCTGTCATCCCTCCTTTCTTCTCTCTCTCCCACTCTCTCCTTATTGTTGTCTTTCACTCTGCCCCCTCCCTCTCACTCCATTCTTCCTCTCGTTTCAATTGGTCTTTTTTGTATTTTTGTCGTTGTAAACATCAGGTGAAGACAACAGAGCCTGAAAATAAAATAATTCAGTCTGTCGGGTCAGGCTATCTCTCTCTTTCTCTCTTTCTTTCTCTCTCCTTCCATTTCTGGTCCCTCTTCTCTGCTGCTTTTTGTTTGGCCCCTCACTTCTTGCTCTCTCAACTCCTCTATTTAATGTGTGTGTGTGTGTGTGTGTGTGTGTGTGTGTGTGTGACACACACACACACACACACACACACACTACGTGTGTATGTGTGTGTGTGTGTGAATGTTGTTTCTCTGGCTGTATGAGGAGAAAAGCCTCTGATGGCTCCAGTCACTCTCCCCTGAGCCTGCCGGATTAACTGGGACACACACACACACACACACACACACACACACACACACACACACACACACATTCACTCTAACAGTATGTAAACAAGCAGCCAAATATAACTGCCAAGTGTCAGTGCACACGCGACACAAACACATACACACACACTCAGAAAGAGAGAGGGAAAGATAGAGACAGAGAGATCCTCAAAAACTGAACGAAAAGGAAACCCGCTGAAGGACACCGAAAGACGCAAACACAAGCATGCGGCGCAGACGTGGGTCACCATGACCCTGGTTCCAGGAAGTGTTGTTCAGGCTGTTTTTAGTCCTGGACATTAAATATTTAAAAGGACCAATCACTGGGTTTAATTGAATCTGAGGCCCCTCCCCCCAGGGGCCAACGGGCTACGATCACAGCCAATTAGAGGCAGATGAGCCTGACAGTAATGGGTGCTATCGCTTGGTCTCTGGAGAGAGACAGAGAGAGAGAGAAAGACAGAGGAGGGAGAATAAGTGGGGCTGGGGGAGAGATATAACCAACCACTTACACACACACACACACACACAGATGTAGATACATGTGTACAGTATGCGCATTCTCCTTCAGCAATAATCATATTTACAAAGTGTGTGTGCTGTGAGAGGGACAGGGGACATGCAAATCTACGCTAACCTAATTATTCTGAGGGTCCCCTGTGTTTTCTCATTAGAGCTCAGCGCCAGCAGGGACCAGGGCAAGAGACACCAAGTCAGAGAGAGAGAGAGAGAGAGAGATAGATTTAATAAGGTGGATTGAGCTACAAATGGATAGGAAGCAGAGAAAAAAGACAGAGGGATGCAGAGGGATGAGTGTTACACAGACACAGACGACAGCTTGTTGAAAAGTATATGAGCCATAAACTTCCAGAGTGACTCATGAGGGAGGTTCTCTTTCTTTCTCACTCACACACATACTGTGTATTTACTCTCCCTACCCAGAATCAAAATGGCTTTGTTGAGTTGATTCTAAAAATTGTCAGTTTTTATGTTTTTTTTCTTAATAAGAACACAATACACTGAGGTTTAGTCTGTGCACACAACACCCGTCTCAAGGTCATGATGTCAGTCTGTCACCTCTTGAAACCTTCTGAAACTCTTGGGAACCTGATGAGACCCCCCTAAACCCTCTGGAACCCCCTGAAATCAAATAAAAACAATGTTAAACTCCCTTAACCCGATAAAAACCTTGTGAAACTCAATGAACACCCCCAAACCCTGTGCTCTGGTGTCTGAGTCCATGCATGCAGTCGGATGAGATATTTTGGGTTTGTGGGTTCATGGGATTATCAGAGGTAGGTGTTTAACTTGAGCTATTATTGGTGACAAAACTTTTAACCCATATCTTGATTAAGGTGAATATGTTTACAAAGTAGCTGCAGTTGCTCACATCACTATAATCATTCTTTCTCAGAACTCTTAAAAGGGTTTGGAAACGTCCGAGGACTGAATGCAATGCCTTTCCTTACAGCTCATGAACTGACACTGTTCTGGAGTGAACCAAGTTGTTGCCCACAGACCACATGATACCCCATCCCATTAACAGGCCTCGGCTGGTAGCTGTGATGCAGTGGTTTTCCCCTTCATGTAAATTTCAGCTTCCCCTGATATCCTGCCTGTTAGTAACGGGAGCAGAGTCAGGTATACTCCTGAGGCCTTACGTCCTTCCGTACCTACATGGTGTTTTAAGGCTCGAAGCCTGATGGTAGTTTGAACATAAATTTGATTCTCCAGAGGAATTTCTTTCAGATCATTGATTTCCAACCTGTGGCCTGCAAAGGTATTGCAAGTGGGCCTCCAAATCAAATCAAAAATAGTATGATTTTGATAGGTTGTAATTATGTCACAGAGCCAGGTCATACAGCTGCCTTAATTCTTTTTATTCGGTTTTAATTGTGAAGTGATTTTAAATTTGTAGTGTGTTTTTCCTAGTGTCATTTTATTTGTACGTACATCTTGAAAGTAATCAAGGCAAAAAGAGGGACAACTGGAGTGAAAAGGTCCGCCCCCCCTGGAGGTGGGGCTGGGAGAGTGGCATGAGTGACTGAGGGAAAAGGTGAAGCAGGTGTGGGAGGAGCGAACAAAAGGAAGGAAGTAAAAGGAGAGGACGCGTGGCAGACAGGAGGTGTGCTAGACAGTTTGGACGCTGAAGACAAAGGACGTCGGAGACGAAGTCGTTGGAGACGGAGGACGCCGGAGACGGAGAAGAGAGCGGCGAGATCGAGAAGTGGCGGTCACAGAGCCCCTGAAGGACCGTGGAGGCTTGATTCAACGCCCTAAATCACTTAAGTTAAGGAAAGTTTTCAAGCCTGAAGCCCAGTCGGTGCATGTGTGTTGTTGTTTTTGTGTGCTGATTGGTTTTATTGAAGCTGTAATTGAAGCTTCCCCCCCAGCTCACAGACGCGAGGAGGAAGCGATGCACAGCCGCACCGAGTGGGCAGGAAAAGAGGAGCAGTGGACGCAAGCCAGTCCCGGGACAGGGAAGGAGGAATCGTACAACGCGACTCGCAGGCTAAGCAAAGGAAAGTTTACAGACCTTTACTCTTTGACGTGTGTATGACCCTTGAAAACGGTAGAATGGCAGCTTAGTTGTTCTCCCTCCTCCCAACAGAGCAGCGGTACGGTGGAGGAGCAGAGGAAGCGTGGATTTCTGTATGGAGGCCTGAGGAAGCTCTTCAGTAGATTCCCCGCAAATTTGCACCGAAAACTCCTGATTGTAGTGGGACTGTGGATACACTTAAACTCTGGGACTCTTTTAAATCATTGTCTAGCACGGTTTTACGGACCTTTTTATTGATCTTTGTTGCCTTCTTTTAAAAGAGAAAAAACATTTTTAGTATTTTAAATTGTTTTATAAATAAAACTAATTTAAACACCACAAGCTGCATTTGATTCTTTTTAACAGTAGGAAAAAACACCTTTGCTGTTACATTTAAACCTTACCTAGTGTGACAATTATATAAAAATAAAATTTTCAGAATAATGTTTTAAATGTTAAAACTCAGTTGTGTATAAAAGGATATTATACATAATATTTATATATTTAAAAAAAATGCTCTGAGAAGACATTACATGGCCCCCGTATTTATGGGGAGGGCCTCAAAGATTTTTGAGACCTGAAAAGTGGGCCCTGAGGTGGTAAAGTACCACAGTATCTGTATCTGAACAGTATCTGAATGATGCCTATGATTTCATATTTGTATTTCTAGGATTTGAGTAGCATGGCTTCCATATTGGCCTTTGAGCAGCTCTTTTCTGTCCTTAAGGTCAGAGCTTCAAAGGTTTGAAAAGTTGTGGATCTTAACAATGGGCTTACATTTGAAGCCAACCCCATCTGGCAGGCTCAAGAACTTCAGTGTAGCATGTTAGCTTCTGCCTCAGGTCGTTTTCACACCTAACCAAGCGGACTCTGTTCGATTGGGGAGCTGAAAGTTGCAACATTGTTGCATTTGTCACATGATGCGATCTGGTTTCACACTAGGATTTTTTAAGCGCACCAAACCTTTTGAGCCGCATCACGTAGTTGAAAGGACGCTCATCGACTGGACAAAGAAGGGGGGTAATTCCCCCCCGCCCAAAAACAACAACAACAAACATGGAGCAATGTATGTTGGGTTGGATGCTGTCTTCTCTCATATTATTGTTTTACATGCACCAGACTTCCCAAGTGATCCAATATTACCGCCCGGTGAGGCAGCAACGTCTGCATTTTGCACTTGAAATGTGCATGAAGCTTCCTCCACCCAAGATGCTTTGCGTATTGCGTCACAATGTCACATCCTATGTACATGTCCCTGCGTCCTGTGTTTTGGTCCGCTGAGCTTTCACACTGTATACGAACTGAACCAGGGATCACTTGCAAGCGAACCGAGACCCTCGCTTTCAGGCGGACCAGAGTCCGCTTTTTTGGTTCGCACCAGAGTTCGGTTGAGCTTTCACACCAACCCAAATGAAGCGGACTATCAAAGGAAACAAACTCTGGTCTGTTTTTAAACGGACCAAACAGCTGTGGTGTGAAAGCGCCCTGAGCCTCTTGGAATCACAATTTGTTTTCAACTCAATACATTTTGAGTCATAGATTCTACCTCAAAAAGGGAAAACGTCTAAATTGTTAAGTTTTCTCATTTCTGTTTGTCGTCTGAGTCATATTGACAAATCCAGGCTCAGCAGGAGAATCAGCCTGTACGGAAAGCAGAAGCAGGAGAACACGATCCAACACAACCTCTCTACTGCTATGATTTTAATGTGGGGGGTTTCTTTCTCTTTAAACAGAGATCAGCATGAAGAGCAGCTGACATGCTGAGTCACAAAAGACAATCAGCAAAGTCCAGATTTCCTGACCCCCTAAATGCATCAGAAATAATGGATCCTCCTCCATATAACAAACATCTTTGCAGTGGTTCTCCTCTTTTGAGGACGGCCCTCACAAAGCTGGACTTTGGACTTGTGACTACTCTGCACTACGATGTTGTTTTAACAAATTGTGCCCTCTGATGCATGAAATATGAGGCCTGTCAGGTTCTTTTTTTTTTTAATACCATTTTGTTCATTGGCTGCACGGTGGCGCAGCGGGAAGCGCAGCAGCCTCACAGCAAGAAGGTCACCAGTTTGAATCCCCGTTCGGGCATGGTTGGCCTTTCTGTGTGGAGTTTGCATGTTCTCCCCGTGCATGCATGGGTTCTCTCCGGGTACTCTGGCTTCCTCCCACAGACCAAAAACGTGCCCACATTAGGTTAATTGATTATTCTAAATTGCCCGTAGGTGTGAGTGTGTACATGAATGTCAGCCCTGCGATTGACTGGCGACCAATCCAGGGTGTACCCTGCCTCTCGCCCAATGACAGCTGGGATAAGCTCCAGCCACCCGCGACCCTGATTAGCAGGATAGACGGTTAAGAAAATGGATGGATGGATACTGTCATAATCAAGCTATATACAATCTAATTTTGACACTGTTCGTTTTATTTTGAAAGTCACTGGCTCTTTTCGATGGTTTCCGGGCATCACTTCCTGTCCTGCTCGATCTTCCCTCGATTTATGCATCACAGCTGTGTCGTCCAGCACAAATAGGATTGCTGCGTATCACTTGTGTTTTGCCAGCGTCGGCACGCAGCCAGACTGCAGGTGAACAGATGCAGTGTGAGTTGACACATTGGCTTGAATGAATCCTAATTGATTTTTTGCCGTGATGCAGCGGAGACGGAGCACAGACAGATGTGGTGTATTTTAGTCGTAAGCACCCGATGGGCAGGACAAAGCCCAGCATTTATCCATTGATCCATCCATCCAACGTCCAGTTCCCACTCTATACTTCCCTTTACAATCTGTAAATGCTGAGTAATCTGTGTAAATCACTGTGGAGCTTTTAGGATGAAATGAGAAGGAAGTTGTGTCGGTTTCCTGTGAGAAGTAGCTGATTCTGAACTTAAGATGAACGCGTTGTAGCACATATTTAGTCAATGAAATGTACACACGGCAGTACATATTTTACCTTTTTTTTTTTTTTTTACATTTTAGGGGAAACTGAGCTTCCCTTGCAGTCTTAGAACAATTGCAACTGACTTGGTTGTTCTCTAAGTTCCACGTGTAGTCCTATTACTTCTCCACATTCATCAGTTGCCTTAATCATATTATTCACATCACCTCTCAGGACAACAACATCTTCTTGTTATGTTCCGCTGTGAAACATGGTGTCAAACAGCTCGCAGGTCACCGTTGCTGTGTGTGACCCCAACAACTCTTGTGAATACACTGCCATGTTTTGCCACAGCGGCATCAAACTGTGCATACTCACAGGACTAGCATCAGACATCCAAATGTCTGCGGTAAAACTGATGTCCTGTGCATTCTCATCGATCAGAGCATAAACACGTGTTGCAAGAGAATTGTAGAATTGTAAAACATTGTAAATGTTTCTGCAAAGTGGTGTCAGCTTGTAATTTTAGAACATGATTTCAAGTGGTTAATTACCTTTAGAAAAAAACAGGTCCTCAGCTACAGAGAATGGTTGTTCGTTGTTCAAACGCCATAAATTTGACAATTTTCCTGTGTATAGATTTTTGTTTCTTGAGCTGCTGATGTCAAACTTCTGTCTTTGCAAAGGCCTCATTAATACGCACAAGACCAGCCCCAGACAACTTTTTGCTCCCTGTTGGTGATTCCAGTAGCAATCCACAGCAGATTTAGCCTCTCCCTGCTCTTTGGATACACCATTGTAATAAAGATGACACCTTAAAGTGACTAATAAGGTTTAATGTGTATAGTGCCACACTCTTTTTCCCTCCTCTTTGAGCTTCTGCTAAAAATTTAATGGGTTGTCTCTGTCACAATTTTTTTTTTTTTTTTATTAAAACATTTGCAGAAATGAAAGGTATTATTGTTTCACATTATTGGTTAAAGAAAGATTTCTTTTAAATGTATGCAAAACCAGGAAAAATTATTTTTCCCCTGTGAGCCTGGGGTGCTTTGGAGAGTCAGAGGTGGGTGTTCAGTTACATTTGTGGTAACGGAGAGAGACACACACTTCTGACTATTTTTTAAGACATTTACTTTTATGGTGGTTTTTATGGCGTATTATGGGCAATTTTGATTTTGCTCCTTTTACTTATTTGCTCTCTGCAAATAATTCACTTGGAACAGCAAAAATAAATCACTGTTATCATATTTCAATGTTGCCAGTCTACCGTTTTAGTATTTTCTATCTTATTTTCTTTATTTATTTTTTTTTACTGAAGTTCTGTGACAAACACAACCTGGTCACAGTGGGTCACTTTATCGCTCTGTGGATCAACACACCTCGTCACATGAAAAAGAGGACTTGGCTGAACATGCTGGAAGAAGTTGAACATTGTTTTCAGAGCAGAGTTCGTCACCAGCAGAGCATCAGGGGGATGCAAGACTGGAAACACAAACAGAACTTTACTGCACTGGGTCCCTCACTCTTTACCAGAGTTGAGCTCAAACTTTTATTATGAATCCACACCGTGCACATCATCCTGTTGCCCTAATACTGACAAAACCACTGGACTAGTCCTGCGCAAATGAACTGTTTTACTCTTGGTGAGCTGTTAACTGTTAAATTCTGTTGTCTGAAACCTCGATTATGGTTTCTGCAAAGAAAGTTTTGCATATACAAGCTTAAATGTGTCCCGATGAGATCTGGGAATGGGGGGGGTCGAACAATTCAGCAAATATTGGGCACAAAGCAGCAAAGAAGAGAAGCAGAAAAGTTTGAACAACCCCAAGTGATGATTCAGAGGAAGAGTGGGAGGAGGAAGAGGAGGAGGACTGTACCAGCAGGAACTTAAATCTACTCTCACAACTGTTTGATACAAGAACATCATCTATAATACATCTGCGATATGCTGCAGAGAGAAGGATCATGGGGAGGGAGGTCGTGGGGATGGGGGGTGCTGTTAGCTGTGCCGCTAGCTGTGCCTGCGCTCCCCCATGGTTTTTACTCTCATGGTCTCTGGATACACTGATGAGGGCTTGCCTTTGCCTTTTTGAACTTTGAGGGCTAACATCCATTCAAGTTTGAAGTTTTACCCAGAATCATAAATCTATGTCTAAAACCTAGACTGTCAGTTTAAAAGCTGCCATCTGGGCTTTTGTTTGGCAATTTTCATCAACTCTTAAGTATTCTCTCTGTCTAAATCACTGCAGAGAGAGCAAAAACATCCATTCAGTGAGGAAATTCCCATGCAGATCATGATCGCACAATGACTGACAGTTGAAAGGTTTATAATTGAATATGTGCTGCCTGAAAACAAAGAAATGAGAATACACAACAAAACTGTGGCTGCGAATCCCCTCAGCAGGCTGTCTTATGCGAAATGAGGACACATTTTTGTTTCCGGAGAGGGAGGTTGAAGAAAAGAGACCCACAAACTCCTCTGAAAGTGTGACATCAATGAATCAATTTTTCTGCACATTTCCTCCTTCGCCTAGCCTTCTCCCCTCCATGCACCTTTGACAGAGAGAAACTGTTGGGCCCAGAGAGTCTCCAGAAGAGGGGATGATTTACCGTGAGCTCAATCTCAGACTGCTCCATATGCTCTGAAATGTTGTTCTTCTGTTCTTGTTGTTGTAGTTTTGTTTCTGTTTCTTGTTGATCTTTTTGTTGTTATTCTTGTTGTTTTTGTTGGGGGTTTTGTTGTCCCTGTTAGTTTTGTTGGGCATTATGTGTTTACAGCTATTTTTGTAATTATTCTTGTAGCTTTTGTTTTTTTAAGGTTGTCATTGTTCCTTTTTGTCCAAGTCAGGTAAGCTGTGACGTGCTTTGGAATAGAGGGATAGTCGGATTGCCCCTCACTTATCAATTGTGCTAACAACCAGAAAATGGGTATACGCTCATATCCACGCAAAGACTGGCATTTATCAATCTGAACATGGGCGGAGGGTACGCTCAAATCCCACGCCAGGTCTGAGTTTGTGTGCAAATTTCCTGTCAGACGAGATTGTGGTGCAGCGAAGAAAATCAGTCTGTGACAGAGAATTAATGCGCCATTTCAATGCAGAGCATATTTAAAGGAAAGACAGAGGTTCACAGGGTAATATTTAGACAGTTCAATTAGATATGGCGACATATATGTATCTGATATTTCAGTTGTCTTTTGTCAATATCTGTAAAATACATTGGACATGAAAAAGCAGTGTGAGCTGTCAGCTGATTTCTTTGTGTTAACAAATGCGTGTTTCCTATGATGATTTGCTGTAAAAATTAGATAGGCCATTTACAGTGATTATAAACACTCCCATGCCTACAGTAAAATCTGCAGAGAACATCTAGAGGACACTGGATCATACTTTTAGCATATATACAGAGCTCCAGACTAACTTTTTGAATTGGTTGCACTAATGCGCCTTACTTTTATTTTTAGGTGCACCAGCACAAAATTTAGGTGCACTCAAATTTTCTTTTCTGTCGTCTGTAACGCCATAAGGTCACCTTTTTATTGCTCTCCATAACTTTCATGTAATATGAATGATTTTTAAACAAGAACAAGGTGTAGAGAAAAGCTCTTCATTTGAAGCACATTCATAAATATAAAGAAGAATAAAATGTTGAAAGTGCTTCACTGAGCTGAAATTGAACATTTTAAGCTTAAACATCTCAAGTAAAATAAAAATTTGGGATAATATTAGGGTATATGTGTTGTTTTGTTTGTATAACCGCACTACACATGGCACAGTTTACCTGTGAAATCAATGAACTCCTAATGAAAAACAACACCCATCCACAGCTCTGTTCCACAAACAGGGCAGACTGGGTGAATGAATCAAACGCACCCTTCCCAATTCTGTGTGTTTATGCAGCAGCTGACAGCTCTGAGTGGATCAGTCCAAAGACTAACAGTGAAATCATGTCTCCTATTAAGACCCTCAGAATTAAACTGAACACTTTAAAAGAAACAACCACCTGTTAAAGTAAAGACCTTAATGTGATGGAGCTAATTAGCTTTAGTGTGTTAGCTCAGCGTCAGCTGATGAGGATAGTTGACAGTTAATGTTCTCCCAAACTCTGATACAGAGACCACGTATTGAAGCATCTAAACACGCTGAAGCAGGTGATTAGATGCTGCTTTGCTGTAGTTCTGACCGTACAACATGACAGAAAGTCAGACAGTTTTGTAGATTGTTTTCCAAAGACAGCAGCCTCCTGTGTGTCTGTGAAGAAGCGCTGATCCTGACTGACGCGTCTGCAGCGATCTGCACAAAACCTTACAAAAACTTAGTGTGAGTTATATGGAAATATTTCTTGAATATACAGTATATCCTACATTTTTGGTGTAAGACCTTCAGGAACTTCCTCCCTCTTTTCACCGGAGGCTTCTCTGGCGCTCAGGTCTCCTTGATCTTTTTTAAACACACCCACAACTTGGAGCAGTGAACGGGACCACAGCCAGTCAGAGGCAAAGGCCTGCCTGAGCCCTGATTAAGACCACGATGTGATTCAACCATAAATGTGAGTTTGATCCAGGTTTGGTCACAGGAGAGCAGACATGCATAATAAACCTGCTTTCCCTCAGGCAGTGTCAGCTGCACCAGAGGGACCAAGACAAAATGTTAGTCGTACTCTTCATGTTTTTGGTCACCTGCAACCAAATTGGTTGCACTCTGGAGCCCTAATATTTATTTTTTAGAGGCCAGATTGATCACAGGATGCACAAGAAGATTATAGATTCACTTACAAAAAAATGGACAATTCGGTAACAAAATAAATTCATTTACATATGACCACAACCAATCAGCTCGTTTGGTGGTAAAAGTAACCATGAAACTTAGGTCTACATGTGTGTAATAGCACACAAGCGACTCTATTCTTTGCCAGGCTACAAAATTACACAAATAAAGTCAAAAGATACGTTTTTATGTTAAACAATTCATAGTCCTACATCTGGATAATGTATGATTAACTGCATTGGACACAGAGATCATAAATTGATTAATGCACTGACCACTAGAGGACACATGTTCAAGCGCTTATTCTATCAAGCCATTACTTTTGGCTAAGCAATGACTGCATTTCAGGGAAAAACATATCAGGATGTACAGAAAAAACACTACATTGTCTGGCACTTTAACCTCAAAGTGCAGGACATGCAGTTCTGTTTTTAACTCTCTAGCCTGGTAAACCACCTTTCTCTACTCAGCAGCTCATAGGCAGCGAAGTAAAAAGTCCTTGAAAGCCATACTTAAGTAAAAGTACAGATATCTTACTTAAACTCTACTCAGGTAAAAGTAAAAGTCACTCATTAGAAAAATTATCAAAGTAAAAGTCTTTAAGTAGCTCATATTAAATGTACTTAAGTATCAAAAGTAAAAGTATAAAGAAAGAGAACAGATAAATTGTTGTTGCTCTCACGAGCTTTATTAAGTTTAACCCCCCCCCCCCCCCTTCATCCCTCAACCCCTTGTCATCCACCCAATTCTGGCCTATTTACAATGGTACGTTTCTGAGCTTATAACTGTAAAACCATAAGGTCAAAATTCAGCAGTGACACCTCATTTGAAAGATTAAAGTCTCTAGTTTCAGAAAATGTCATGTTTTTATATGTGGCTAAAGTCCATGTCAGTATAAATGAAGCTGAAACACATTTTTCCTCCTTATTTTTGATGAACAATAATTGAACATCATTCAATTCGAGATGCTTCATGTCAGACATAAGACATCCACCACATCACTTCTACACCCTGTTGTCTACATCTGGGTGAAATTTGAGCTTTCTAGTTAAAACCTTGTAGGAGTTAGAGAATTTTTAGTCTCAGGTGACCAAATGCCAGCAGATGTGTTCTCATTTTCCACAGTCTATTCTGACTTCTTAGCGCAAACCAAAACCTGCTGTATCAGTGCTCTGCGTCTTCTCTTATGTCAACTCTGTTCTCCCTGGGGCAAAGTTCACTTAAAATCATGAAATTATAGCCCCTGGTCACAGATTGTACCACTCCTGTTGCGCACATCAATAAGGATTACGCGGCAAAACGTCACTTTTTAGGCAGCCTATCCAGCTACAGTAGGCTTCGTGTGAACGGTAAGGCTATTGGTTACTGTTGGTGTGATTGACAGGGCTGACAGCCAAGAAACCAGCCTGTTAAGAGGGTTTAACGCAGCATGAGCTGACACTTCTAGCACGTCAAACAGAGAGCACTTCCTGTGTAAGTCAGGCTAAGATGAGTCTACCTGACAAAAGCACAAATGCTTTTCAGATATGACCACGGGTGTTCGTCTTTGTCTGAGGAACGACTAGCAGGTGGTGATGTGGCGGTATCCTCACAATTGCCAGTGGACGAGGCTGCTTCCATTTTGCTGTTGGTTGTAGACTCTGACGATCATTCGTAAGCTGCATGTGTGGTCTCGCTGTGATGAGCCTCAGCTTCATTCGAGAGCGCCAGATATTCGCGCGAGAACACGTATGGTCCTCTACAAAATCAAATGTGAAAATAAATGTCATATATATTCACATTTTATTTCGTAGCAAGAAACAATATTGACAATATAAATGTAGCAGAGTAAAAGTATCATTTATTTTTAATGTGGTGAAGTAAAAGTGAAAGTTATAGCAAATATTGAAGCTCAAGTAAAGTATAGATACTCCCAAAACCTACTTACCGTAAAACACCAAATAACTGCCAAGTCACAAATTACCGCAGGGTGTAGCAGTGCATTTTGACAAATAAACGCCTGTCCCAAATAATTTCTTTAAAAAATCGGAGAAGAAGAGGATGTAGCCGTCATTGTTATAATTACTCAATGCATTCTTGTATGAGTGTTTTCACCAGGACTTTAAATGATCATAATGTGTCGATGGCTGACTTGTTCATGTCTGTGAGTGGTAGAGACTCTGTGTCGTCAAACTGTGAATCATGGTCACGTGGCTGCTTACACTGACCTTGTTTGTTAATGAAGCCAGATTACTGAACAGTACCATGAGAAAGGTGAGCTCATGTCACCTGTCTATGGTCTGTTGTAGTTTGACCTCCCACCTCTCCACTGATCAGCTTTCCTATGGCCCAGAGCTGAAAAGAAACTCTCTCTCAGACTGTGTGTGCTAAAGTCAAGCCTGCAGAAGGCTCAGTCAACCACACATCCTGTATCTGGTACTGTTGGAGACATGATCCTCCTTTGACTGCGCTCCACTGATTATACACAAGCTGTACCTCAGCTCACAGGAAAACCTAAACTTCCAGCCTGCTGCATCTATTTGATAAAGAAACTGCTCCATGTTGGTGGATTCATCCTGAATTCTACCTGGGCAGGCAGCCTAGACTGTTTACAGTGTCAGGCACATTTTGATTTAACACAGCACTTTGAAATACCGTGTGGGAATGGTCCTTTAACTGTGCAAGTGGATTGATTTTGATATATCTGATATGGATGGTGCAATTAACGGAGTCCCAATACAACACATGTAACTAATATGTTGCATAAAAAGCTTAGTGCTCAGGCTAATTATATTATCCTTGTACATTTACATTGTAACCAAAATATACAGCTTCATGTATCATCAAGCAGGTAACACGAATGGCAGTACAAAAAAATAACACCACCACATAAAATTCCATACAGTTATATAAGAAGAGTATTAGATAACGCTTTTATCATGTATCATGATGTTTGCAGGAAAAAAACGAAAAATAAACAACTTGATAGATGCTGCAGGCAAAAAAAAAAGGTTTGCCTATTGTGTATTTGTGTCAGCAACATGTTTCTGATGTGTATCACTGAAAGATTCAAACAATGAAAAGAATAAAAACAAACACTGATCTCAAGGCAGCGGTGCTTCAAAGTCAGACATGGCTCTGTCGTGCAGATCACTGCATTAATTAACAGACATTTCTCTGTAGTGGAAATCATAATATGGAGCATCATTATTTGCATTTGAAGCCAGAGAGACCCTGGTATGGGGTGAAACTTGTGCCACTAGAATCTGAATTTGAATTTTTGCATTGAATTGGAAAAGCATGATCTGAAATTGAACTTTATGTTTTGAAATTGAGTTTATCCGTTTTGAAATTATATCTTACCCTCTTGGAAATTCAGATCCAGTTTTAGAATTCAATTTCAACACAGAACAGCACGCCCGTTACATAGTCTGAGCCCATGGGGAAGACTAGTCAAGCACAGATCCACAGAGATCAGACTTTTCGAGTGTTGTTTTTTTGTTTAGAGAGAGCCGTAATGAGAGCCGTAATCTGCCTTTAACACCATCAGACCACAGACTCTGACCCAAAAGCTGTTCTCACTCGGACTGAGCTCCACCCTGTGCAACTGGGTCCTGGATTTCCTGACAGACAGGCCGCAGTCTGTGAGGATCCATGACGTCTCCTCCTCTCCCATCATCCTCAACATCGGCTCCCCCCAGGGCTGTGTGCTGAGCCCCCTCCTGTTCACCTTGCTCACATATGACTGCTCAGCGATAAGCCCGAGCTGTCTGATTGTGAAGTTCACAGACGACACTGCTGTGATCAGACGCATCACAAACAATGACGAGTCCGACTACAGGAAGGAGGTGGAACACCTGGAGGGCTGGTGCAGAGACAACAACCTCTGCATCAATGTGAAGAAGACGAAGGAGATGATCGTGGAACGGAAGCGCAGCGCACAGCAGTTTCGGATCGGCATCCGTGTTAACCAATGTAACTGTTCACACAGTGCTCGCGCTCTGGAGCGCCTCCGCTGAGCTTCTCTCTATTTTTTCAGCGCCATGCGCGCCCCAAGCACCAGTTGTAAAGTTTGGACAGAGCAGATCGGCCCGGACAGGAAGTCAAGAACAGGAAAATCTGGTCAATTTTCAAAATAAAATACATTTCAATAAATTAGTTTAAAAAAAAGGATTTACAGTGTTGCTTGTCGGTCTATTTTTTTCCAATGTACAGTCACACACACACACACACACACACACTCACACGGAGGTTGATGAGAGGGAGAGCAGAGATTCACTTGATGTAATTGAGATAAAGTAGAGGGAAGGGAGGTGGGAGGGGCAAGGGCTCTCCACAGGTCACCAAGCGCTGACAGACACGTCTGATCACTGCCGAGCTGAGTCGATGTCTAGTCAGCGCGTCAGAGCTCAGCAGAAAACGCTTCATGTGAGAACAGCCAAGCGCCATGCGTGTGGCGCTGCGCGCGCGGCGCGTCCTGTGTGAACTGGGCGTTACAGTTTTCCACTCTGTATTAACTTCCTTCTTACTGTGTGAATCAATTCATTCTTCATTCTGTTACCTCTCATGAGCTGTTAAACCCTCTGAAATATGTTCACCAATACATTACTTCATTGAGCACATTTTGATCATACTTTTAGCAAAACATATGTACATAAGCTATAAATTCGAACGCTAGATATGTGCTAGAATATGTTCATCTTTTGTTCATAATCAGCTACTTATCAAAGGAAACCGACACGACTTCCCTCTCATTTATCCCTAGAGCTGCACAGTGATATACCCAGATGAATATGGGGGTCTATGGGGCAGTGGGCTGGCCCGGACGCTCGGCTTCTGCATGATGATTGGCTGATCTGTCTGAAGCTGAATCCCCTTTTTGATTGACCGTGAAATGAGTAAATCAGGGATCTTAAAGTATGAACATCCACCGGAGTGGTTTTCAAGTCCTTCAGTCTGTTGTTCTAAACTGATACAGAGACTTTATCAATCAATCAATCGATCATAACAAACGTTATCTCAAGACACTTTACAAAACATATGCAAGTTGATACCTGTTAATGTTAAGTTATTTTATTGTTTTATTTTGTTAACAGAGACCCAACATCAAGACAGGATAAGGAATCTTATCTCATCTTGACCCACCATGAGTTCAGCACTTTACAGCAGCTTTTAGTAAGTTACAGTGGCAAGGAAAACTTCCCTTTAATGGACAGAAACCTCGGACAGAACCAGACTCATGTTAGACAGACATCTGTCTCCACTGTGTTGGGGTGAGAGAGAGAGATAGATAGATAGGGAGAGAGAGAGAGAGAGAGAGAGAGAGAGAGAGAGGCAGAGAGACAGAGAGAAAGACAAACAGGCAGACAGAGAGACAGACAGAGTGAGGGGAGGATGCAAACAAACAAGAGAGACAGGGGAAACACCAACACAGAGAGACACTGACAACTTTACGATCTCCAGTGACTTTGTCTTTGTTAAAATGACAAGAAAAGGGGAAGGAGTGTAGCATTTACACATAAATAGACAAACACATTTATGATGTGGGCCAGGAAACAAATGAGCTTCCCCTCATTGAAAGAGCAGCAGCTGGTGCGTATGTGTTGTGAGGAGCAGAGAGGAAAAGAGAGGAAGACAAGCATGGACCCCCACCCCCCACTGAAATGACAAAGGGCAGCACAGAGAGGCAGCACGTAAAGAGAAACAAAGGCACTTAAAGATGATGTGGTAAAATGCCGTCAATAAACATGTTTATTTTAAAATGTAAAAACTGTAAAAAAAATTCTGTTGCTTTTGCGCAATGACGTGCAGATGGAGCAGAGTTTTATGATTATTTNTACGATCTCCAGTGACTTTGTCTTTGTTAAAATGACAAGAAAAGGGGAAGGAGTGTAGCATTTACACATAAATAGACAAACACATTTATGATGTGGGCCAGGAAACAAATGAGCTTCCCCTCATTGAAAGAGCAGCAGCTGGTGCGTATGTGTTGTGAGGAGCAGAGAGGAAAAGAGAGGAAGACAAGCATGGACCCCCACCCCCCACTGAAATGACAAAGGGCAGCACAGAGAGGCAGCACGTAAAGAGAAACAAAGGCACTTAAAGATGATGTGGTAAAATGCCGTCAATAAACATGTTTATTTTAAAATGTAAAAACTGTAAAAAAAATTCTGTTGCTTTTGCGCAATGACGTGCAGATGGAGCAGAGTTTTATGATTATTTTGAGCCGTTTAGTTGTGATCACATGTAAATGAATTTCTTTTGTTATTAAATAGTTCATTTTTTCACTCCAAGTTCAGATTAATATTATAATATTGTTAGGAGTGAAGCGGCAATCCTGGTGGTAAATCCTGTGATCATCAGGGCTCTCTCTAAACAGAAAAACAACACTTGAAAAGTTTGATCCAGCACCCTCTAAATATTCTCTGCAAACTTCACTGTGGACTTTGAATTGTTATAACCACAGAAAATGGCCTTTTCAAGTTTTAAATTACCTCGTTAAAGGAAAAAAAAATTGTAAGATGAAGAGATCAGCTGACTGAACATGCTGCATTTTCACATGCAATGTATTTTACAGAGATTGGCAGCGGTAGAGTGAAATCTTAGACACTTTCTTGGGTCATATCTATTCTCACTATCTAAATATTAATCTATGAACCTCTGTTGGGTCTGTTTGAAAACTCACTGCATTCACATGACCTCCGCTCAGACAGATCTTCCTCGCTGCGCTGCGCATGACTGTACATGCCTGGATCTTAGGTAGTCACTGAGTTCATCCATCGTGTCACAGTTCAAAAACCCTCTCCGCCTGTATCAAATAAAATTGAAACGCAAACATTAAAACCTTAATACATAAACTCTCTGACAGTTCTTTTTGCTACCAATTTTTGATTTTTAAGCATCTTTCCAGTCAATCATATTTCTATATAAGTAAAACTTTTTGTTGTACCGCAAAAAAAGGGAGCAGTCTCATTTTGTTTCATGCTTCAGTAGTGTTTTTTAAAAACATGTCACCTGATCAAAACCTAGCCTTTGTTACGATTACAAATTCAGCACTTGAATAGGGTAGAATAGAGTATTCACATCATTTGAATTAATGTGAGGCAGCTTATGAGCACCAATTGATCAAATAAGCCTACTTAAAAGCAAACCTTTGCTTGCAATGACATTCATACCTGGATGTTTAATCATTATTCAGTAAAATACCTTGCAATGCACCTCTTCAAAATTCAAATGTTTTGGTAAAACATAAAATGGTAAATTATTCTGATGTTTCAATGACTTATGGTATCATATCACTGGCCAGGAAAGCAGTCTATAAAAAATCATTCATCCCAACTGCAATCACAGCCCTCAACAGCAAAGGTTTTCCCATAACCCAGTAGTATGTGGGGTTTTTTTGTTTGGTTTTTTTTTTGTTTTTTTTGTTTTTTTATACTATGTGTATTTTTTACTCAGGTCTTTTAAAGTTCTTGTTATGTATGTGTGTACAAGTGTGATGGTGAATGTGTGAATGTGTGTCTTTGAGGCCTGTCAAAAGATGAATTTCTGTCACCTTCTTTGTGTCAGACAATAAACTTCTATTCTATTCTATTCTATTCTATAGCATGCTATCAACTCCAGTTGCAAAATGCAAATGAAATGAACACAGCTGTCTGGTCTGTTGGGGTCAGGGTGAGTGAGGAGACGAGGCAGCACTTTATTTTCAAACAGTAAAAAGCAAAACTCTCCCGACACTATCCAGCACCTAGGTGATTTGGCAACTCGCTGACATACCTATGCATAATCAATACCACCAGACACCGAGGCAAACAAGGTCCATGATAAGCCTGTGTGCAACAGAGTTGGTGATTTGGAAATAGAAAACGGGTGCACATATCCACCTGACTATTCGACACTACAAAACTTTCTTTACGTTTCAGGAACACCACGTAGTGCCGTGATTGTTAGCCTGCAGAATAATTTAGCATTGTGGCTACATTGACATTTGAGCCAACTTTGCCGCTACATAATCAGTTATGTGTCGGGTTCCAACATCAACCGCATTAAAAGACAGGTATTTATCAAGCATCTAAAAAGTACTGCATTATTGTGAAGAATATGTTACCCTGTTTAGGACTGCTTATCATTTACATGGCTGGGCGATTGAGGGGATGTACAAAGAGTGTGTGGAATCAGGCAGAACTAAGGAAGCTGGAGTGCAAAGAACTCAAAATTTTGACTTTATTAACTCAAAATTTTGACTTTTTATCTCAAAATTTGGACTTTATTAACTCGAAATTTCAACTTTATATGGGGAAAAAAATCTCAGAAAATTAAGTTTTTTCTTTCTTTTTTTTTAACTGGCTGAAACGGGCCTTTCGTAGTATTGTGAGCACTAAATGGAGCAATTAAGTTGCCTCAGGAACAATCTGGATGTGGTCATTCTGTGCCAAAAAACTGAGAAGCTGTCAAGGAGACTTGCATTTGTTCCTCAGTGTTTGAGAGCTACAAAGTCCGATGAGATCCACCTATAGTCTCACAAAGTCAAAAAACCTTACATATTTTGACAGGCTCTGCAGTTTCATGTCATCAAAATGCCTATACACTTCACTGAACTTTGCGCAATCCACCAAACCAAGGAAAGCTAGCTCACCAAAAAGATCAAACCTGGCCTTCATCTGAACACTGATGTCATCAAGAATGTTGTAGAAAACTTTCTTCCTTTCTTCTCTGACTGGTCCTGTACGTCCTGTGTCTGTTGGGCACAGGACGCCGCATTTTTGCTCAAACCGGTCATAAAAACCCTCAAACTCCAGTCTTTTCTCTGTTTAGCTGCTGATTCTGGTCTGTTATCTATCCTCATTCTCCTTGATCTGACTGCGGCCTTTGACACCATTTCCCACACCATCCTCTTGGACAGACTTCAATCTATTGGCATCACACAGACACCCCTCAACTGGTTCAAATCCTATCTCTCTGGCCGCACTCAGTTCATTCAGCTCAAATCATTCACCTCCTACCCTCTCCCAGTCACCACAGGTGTGCCCCAGGGCTCTGTCCTGGGGCCCCTGCTCTTCATCATTTACATCCTCCCACTTGGTTACATCCTCCGCACTCATAACATCCAGTTCCACTGCTACACGGATGACACCCAGCTCTACATCTCCACCAAACCTGACTCCACTCTCCCACCTTCCTCCCTCACCAACTGTCTCCTTGAAATAAAGTCCTGGTTCACGCACAACTTCCTCAAATTAAACAGCAGTAAAACAGAAATGTTACTCATAGGTACCAAATCCACTCTCAACAAATACAATAGCTTCACCATTCCATTTGATCAGTCCTCCATCTCCCCCTCCCCTCAGGTAAAGAGTCTGGGTGTCATCCTCGACAGCACCCTCTCCTTCACATCTCACATCAACAACATAACCTGGTCAGCCTACTTCCACCTCAGAAACATCAACCGCCTCCGCCCCTCCCTCACCCCACACACCACCGCCATTCTGGTCCACAGCCTAGTCACCTCCCGCCTGGACTATTGTAACTCCCTCCTGTTCGGTCTACCACAGAAAATTCTCCATAAACTTCAACTGGTTCAGAATTCAGCAGCTCGCATCATTTCCAGGACTCCATCCACCCATCACATCACTCCCACCCTGCAGCAGCTTCACTGGCTCCCCATCACAAGATATTTTAATGATCTGGTCTGATGACTTTGGCTCAATTCAAGAGAAGAAAGACAATTTTTACAACAAATAAGACATAATGACTTGTTTCAATTTCAGTTTTTGTGGTGTATTTTGTTTATTTCACGGACCCAATCTTCGGTGCACCAGATTAGTAACTCAGCTTGGCGCACTATCGAGTTTTCATATTTTCAACACAAAAACATTAAGTAGATCTGGGGTCCGTTTCACAAAGCAGGTTTAGTGAAAACTCTGAGTCCATTAACCCTGAAATGAAGGAAACTCTGAATTTTCCGTTTCACAAATGGAGGTAACTCAAACAGGGAAAGAGGGGAAACTCAAGCCTGTTTCTCAGAGAGAGGTAACTTCAGCTCTCGGTCAGTTACCGTAGTAACAGACGCTGTGAAACTAACCTGGTCAGGACCAGGTTTTTGTCAATGAACCTGGAGTTTCTCTCTGTCTCCGCCCTCTTTCAACCACACTCCATATTTGATTTCCTCATTCTTTCAGTCAGTGGGTGAGTTTTGGAGTAACGTGGTTCTGCTGTCTGTTATTTAAGAAACATAAAAGTCGACTTTTGTCACAAACATAGCATGTTCTTTTGACAATGAATTCATTGATGAAGATTCAGGATTACTGCGCAGGGAAATTAATATTTTTAATATTTTTCGGGAGATTATCATCAGAGCGCTCATGGATGTTCTGACATTTCCAGACAATTCTCTTTTTAAAAGTTACCGTTTCACATCAGTCCATCATTTACAGACACGACCTAATCCGTCTTTACATTTGCAACATTACCAGCCATAGTCATGATATTGTGTATTGTGCTCCAATTTTTCTGTAAATGGCAGGTGTTTTTTTGTTTGTTTTTTTACTAATAATAATAATATCTGATATACAAGGCAGCTGTATGCAGGTCGTCAGAGGTGGCGGTGCAGGACCACCACCCGTTTTATCTGCTTCTTTCTGTTTGCTGAGTAGAAGTCTGTGTTACTTTAAAAAGGATTAATTATTTAACAGAACATGATACATATGAGAAGACAATTATGTGTGTGTAAACAGCATTATGTTGGAGATAAAACAACTGCAAACAGCCACGTAATATTTATTTTACAATGTGAAACGTGATCAAAATGAGGTAGACCTGTGAGATTATGTGGAGGTCTCACCTGTTTGAACAATGTTTTTACATTTCATCTGAAGTTTCAGCCAAGTGCACTTCTCCCCCGCAGGATTGCACCTAAATTAAATAAATGAATGATCTACATTCAGCAGTGTTCTCTGTAATATTATTGTAATTGCAGGACTACATTTAAACTTACGTATTGACCAGAGCAGCGATGTTCTCTCACACCGTCTCCCTCTCTTTTGCAGCTGCTGTTGTGTTGCACTTTTTTGCTAAAATCATGTTAAAATTCTCTGTATGAGCGCATTAAGATTTCCAGTTCTTGGGGAGTAAAAAAAAAACGTCGCCCTCCGCTTCCCCGTTGCCATGGTGACTCGTCAAATCAGGGCTCCACTAATACTGTCTTTTTATAGCGGTGGTGCACGCGCTTAACTCCAGGTGAAACTACTCCGAGTTGATCAAACAAACTCAAATCAGCTGTTCTGGAACAGAAAACTCAGAGTTTTCTATCTCAGAGGAGATCAACTCAGAGTTCAGGGTTCAACTCAGAGATTCTTGAACCTGCTTTGTGAAACAGACCCCAGGCCCCTGGTGTGGGGACTGGCCGGGCTGTGCGCAGCCGAATAGTCTGTGCACTTTCCCAAATTTGGGGGATGAGGGGAAGGTTCCCAGTTGCAGTGCTTCAGGCAACCATTTCTCAAGAAACACCGGTGTGTTTTCCTTTTCCACCTTTTGAGGCGTGTTAATAAGTCTGTTAGACCTACATGATTGATTTTCAAGCTCATCAAGATTCAATTTGAGGACATTTATCTACAGTTTTGGTCTTACCTTGCTCTGATATAATAATGTCCTCTATGTCACTCATACGCTTCCCTACCTCATCCATCTGACCTGAGAAACTTCATGTCACGTTTTACATCTCGAATTGCTCCAAGGACTCCATCAATTTTATTGGCAAAGCCACTTCTCACCAGGTCAAGTTTTACCATCTTTGTGTATCCGACTCATCAAGCTCCATAACGACTACCCCATACTGCCAGCATCTTATAAAGTACCATGATACATGTATATTTATTTATTTGATCATTTTTTCCACACCACTCAGCATCATAGGATGGTAAAAAAAAATTACCCTTTGTCAGCCTTTTCAAAGGATGTTGCATCAAATTCATATAACTCAAAAAAAAAAAAAAAAAAAAAAAATGTTGGGTTTTTTTTCTTTTTTTTTCATTTTACCTCTAGGTTTTTCCTTTGTTCTATTTTTGGTACACTGAAAACAAAGAAAAAGATAGCTCACACAGTGTGCAGGGCTCCAACAAACCAAACAATTGAATCCTCCAGTTTAGTGAGGTTTTGAAGCCCTCTCTGCTCTTCATCAGACTGGTGAGTGGGTGATTAAACATGGAGCTGCCAAGTCATGAACAAAAATAAACAGGATCATCCTGATGCCAAATAATGCTCAATCGTGATCACTGTGATGGTAAAACTAACAGGTTATAGACACACACCAACAGAATTAGCATTAATATCCAGCTGCAGCTCTGAGCTGTTGTTTGCTTTTGCTTTTAACTCTCACACTCTTGTAGTCAGCGTCTGTCAGCTTTGCATGATTTTCACTGGAACTGGAAGCTGCTTTTTAAGAAACATTGGACCACTGCGACTGCATGTGCTGCCAGGANCTCACACAGTGTGCAGGGCTCCAACAAACCAAACAATTGAATCCTCCAGTTTAGTGAGGTTTTGAAGCCCTCTCTGCTCTTCATCAGACTGGTGAGTGGGTGATTAAACATGGAGCTGCCAAGTCATGAACAAAAATAAACAGGATCATCCTGATGCCAAATAATGCTCAATCGTGATCACTGTGATGGTAAAACTAACAGGTTATAGACACACACCAACAGAATTAGCATTAATATCCAGCTGCAGCTCTGAGCTGTTGTTTGCTTTTGCTTTTAACTCTCACACTCTTGTAGTCAGCGTCTGTCAGCTTTGCATGATTTTCACTGGAACTGGAAGCTGCTTTTTAAGAAACATTGGACCACTGCGACTGCATGTGCTGCCAGGACTCGTTTAAAGCCATTGCACAAGCTCACAGGGTATAATGTGATACGTGTCAGACAACATTCACCATATTGTTCAATGCTGGCTGTAGTGAGCAGGAAAATCACACAGAGTTTGCCAGATATCTTTGGAAAAGCAACAGACATGTTAGTCAAAGTGAAATGAGAACACAGGGAGCGGAGTCTTTCTTATGTACAAACAATGAAGGATGATGTGAAGCAGAAAACTTAGATCAGAGGAGGAAAAGAGGCAAAACGAGAGGCTACAGAATGAGCCTTCCCTTAGTGACACTAGGGTGAGTCTAACTGCTCTCACCCTCGTGTCACCGGCCACTCTCACTCACACGGACGGCCTCTGTCAGAGAATAAAATGACTTACTTATTAAAGACTTATGCAGACAAAAGGCCTTCTGTAATCCCACCCTAGAGAGCAGAGATAGAGGGCTCCATGCTAACACCTTCCTGTGCACTGCGCAGAGCGATAGCTGGCTGTGTTTACAGACAAACAACGAGCTCCAGTCCAGAGCTGGATATCTCAAACAGCACTGACCCATTCTCAGGGGAAGAGGAGTTTATGCTCGGTCTCTCAGGGATTTATTTCACAGATTCCCGTGTCTCACTGACCCCTCTACCATCAGCAGCAGGAATCCTCACATCTTTTTTCAAGACAAAGTAATGGTAACAGAGTTCACTAAAGGGAACATTTACACTCAAGAGACAAAAGGTGTTACAGGGGAGTAAACACTGCCAGAGTTACAACCCTCAGAGCTGAGTGTGATCTGTTTACTGAACTCATTAAAGGTAGACTCAGCAGGGATTTTCATTATTCTTTGTAAACATAAAAATCAAACTCTTCCCTGACTCAGTGTTGGTGACTGTAGCAAAATAAACCCATCAACCACCTGCAGCATGGTGTTTTTGTGTGAGAGACACTCACAACTTGTGCACCTGACCTCCTGCAGGTAAATGAGGAATAAGGTAGCCAGCAAATATTGAATCACATGGTTTTTGTCATAAGCAGAAGCTGTCATCATAGTTGATTAAGTCTGATGTGGAGAAACAGGACATGGACGACAGGCAGTGCAGCGTAAGCCCCAGACAAACAGCCCAAGACACAGAAGGACACAGAGCCGCCGAGCAGGGTGGAGGGTGATCAAGTAAGATCTTGTCGGGTTTTTCAGACCGGGGACCCCCTAGCTGATGGGGAGATAGAGCAAGGACTCCCTTATTGTAGTGTAGTGTAGTCTGAGTGGTAAGGAAGGTGGCAGGAAGGCAACACTGCAGAGGACTTTGATTCAACAAAAGTGCATTTATTTACAGTGTCTTGACACGTGTCTCCAAAATGAAAAGAACAAAGGTAAAGCAAAAATAAAGTAACTAAACTCATAATGGTTAAAACCAGGCCTGTGGCTGCACAGCACCCCCCCCAGCAAACAACTGCCAGGTATATATAACCTCCCCATCAACCCCCAATTAGGTCCAGCTGAGGTGGATACAAACAAAACTACAAAGAATCCCTTCTTTCTAAATTAACTTCACTAAATTAACATCCAACTTAATAATAACTCCCAACAGTACCCCCAAAATGATATTCAAACAAAACATGTAACTTTACAGCAATCTAAACCAAGAAAATAGAAACTTTCAAAATCAAATCCCCCCTACACACTTGGACTGGCCCGATGATGTAATCACTGACATCACCAATGCTATATAAGGCCCAGAAGCGCAGAGCCACCTCCTTTAACCTGCTGAGAACCCCATGGCTCTACACTAGGAAACAAAAGGTAAGTATAAACAAAGAAACGTTTCAGAATGAACTGCAACCTATGATTTAATAAAGTGACTAAAACATAAAAGACTAAGTGTGTGCTTTAATTGACTCTGCTATGGTGTAAAATGTAACTTATGCTAACACAAACAAACCCGGGATAGTGAGTGCAACAAAGTTACTGATGAAAAGAGTAAATTAATGCAAAACAAATAACTAAAGAATAACGTGACAAACTTATGATTTAGGTGACAAGTGGTGGGGGAAACAAAAAGGGCTCACCCACTTTGTCACACTTATACATGCATATTTATAAGTACATGTATATGTACATGTATACGTACAGTCATGGACGAAAGTATTAGCACCCCTGGAATTGTTCCAGAAAATTCACCATTTCTCCCAGAAATTGTTTAAATTACAAATGTTTTTGGTATGAATGTGTTGATTTCCTTGGTGTGCATTGGAAAAACACAATTTAAAAAAAGAAGAAAAAAGCCAAAATGGACACAATTTTACACAAAACACAAAAATGGCCCGGACAAATTTGTTGGCACCCTTTTAGAATTGTGGGTAAATGATTTAATTTCAAGCAGGTGATGCTTGTTTAAACTCAGCTGTGGTGAGTAACAGGTGCTGGTGATATAGAAATCACACCTGACACCAGTTAGAATGTATAAAAGTTGACTCACCTCTGTGTTGTGAGCCTTTGTGTGTCACACCAAGAATGGAGAAGACAAAGAAGAGCTGAGGATTGTCTGAGGACTTAAAACACAAAATTGTTGAAAAATATGAACTTCAGAACTCTTGCGCTTCGTCACTAACCATTTCTTGGCACTGTTGCCAACTCAGCAACTTTCCCGCTAAATAAAGCGACTTTCCAGACCTCTTGGCGACTTTTTATGTCAAAAGTGACTAGCAACAAATCTAGCGACTTTTTCTGGTGTCATAGGCGACTTTTCTAGTGTTTGATGACTGACATGAAAGCGTGTATCATTCTGCAGTCACCATCCTCATCGACCAGCGGGTCCTGCCGTGAGCCCCTCCGTCGTCTGAAAGCATTCGCAGGCGGTCGGTCTCCTTCTGCAGCAGTCGCAGCTGCAGTCAGAGGAGAGGAGACTGCGTGTGCGCTAAGCCTCCGCTGGTTTACAGTGCTGGAAGCAGAGGTGAAAAAAGTTGTACATAGTACCTGGAAGATAAGAGAGCAGCTGCCTGCTTTAAAGCGCTCATTCAAAACCTGTCACGGCCGCACGCTGGGTCGGGAAATTAATTCACTAGAGATATGAAGTCTTGGAAACTACCTTGACTTTATTAAAAATTCCTTTTAATGTATTCCCAATTGTTTCTGAAAGAGCCCAGTAGACTCCTCTGCGCCCAACCTTCAAAATGATGAGAATATCTTATCCTCTCCAGACAATATAAATAAAATTGGGAAGAAACACTGTAAAACAGTCATTTTTTTGTCTCATAATGCAGAGAAACATCAACTCTTTTTCTCCAAAGAAAATCCACTGAAAATGAGTTAGAAATTTAGAGAATAAAAATCAGATAAAGATTTCAAACAAGCTGAGAGAGACAGAGATTAATACAAAAGCCAATTTCTGCTGGTTAAAAATATAGAAAATTAAAACCGGATTTTTTTTGTTTTAATTTTTGACCCATATTAAGTCAAGACCTTGAAATAAAAACTCAAAATTTTGACTTTTTATCTCAGAATTTTTAACTTTAATCAAGAAATCTTGACTGTCTTCTCATAGTTTTGACTTTTCTCTAAAAATTATGACTTTTTATCACTAATTTGGAATGACACTGTAGAATGAATCCAATAAAGCTAATTTGTAGTTCTGAATTAGGACATCTTTTATACACTTTTTGTCTCTTCCACAAAATTATTCCTTTCTCCTACAGCATTGCTTACAATAACATTCCAGTGCCTGATGATGCAAATCAGGCGATGATGTCATCTAGCGACTTCTAGCGACTTCGGGGACAGCCAATAGCTACGTTCCTCACTGAGGAGTTGGCATCACTGTTTCTTAGTGCTGTTTGAGGTATTTTTTGGGTCATCGTTCTGCTGGAACACCCATGACCTCTGACACAGACCCAGCTTTCTGACACCAGGCCCAACATTACAGCCCAAAAGATTTAGATAATCTCCAGATTTCATGACTCCTTACACTCTGTAAAGGCCCCCAGTGCCAGAGGCAGCAAAACAACCCCAAAACATCATTGAACCGCCACCATGTTTGACTGTAGACACTGTGTTCTTTTCTTTGTAGACCTCATTCTGTTTTCTGTAAACAGTACAATGACTTACTTTTCCGAAAAGCTCTACTTTAGTCTCATCTGTGCACAAAATGTTCTCCTAGAGGCTTACTCAGGTACATTTTTTTTTTTTTTTTTTTAAGTTATTTTTTTGGCCTTTGTGCCTTTATTCGATAGAGGAGGACAGTGGATAGCGTCGGAAAGGGGAGAGAGAGTGGAGAGTGACATGCAGGAAATGGGCCACAGGTCGGACTCGAACCCGGGCCGCCCGCTTGAGGGCAAACCTCATGGTGCGCAGCCATATCCACTAGGCCATCCGCGCCCCCTCAGGTACATTTTTGAAAACTCCAGTCTGTTTTTTTATGTCTCTTAGTCAGCAGTGGGGTTCTCCTCTGTCTCCTGCCATAGTACTTCTCTACATTCAGATGTCGACATATGGTCCAAGCTGAAAGTTCTGCTCCCTGGGTCTGTAGGACAGCTTAAATTTGTTTGGAAGTTGTCTGAGGATGTCTATCCACCATTCGAACTATCCTGAGTTGCATTCTTTTGTCAATTTTTCTCTGTCCTTGTCCAGGGAGATCAGCCACTTTTCTATGAGTAATAAACTTCTTGATTATATTGAGCACAGTAGACAAAGGAACTTAAAGATCTCTGGAGATGGTCTTGTATCCTTGAGATTAAACATATTTTTCAAACGTTTTGCATCTAAAGTCCTCAGACACTCCTCAGCTCTTCTTTCTCTTCTCCATTCTTGGTGTGACACACAAAGCCTCACAACACAGAGGTGAGTCAACTTTTATACATTCTAACTGGTGTCAGGTGTGATTTCTATATCACCAGCACCTGTTACTCACCACAGCTGAGTTTAAACAAGCATCACCTGCTTGAAATTAAATGATTTACACACAATTCTAAAAGGGTGCCAACAATTTTGTACGGCCCAATTTTTGTGTTTTGTGTAAAATTGTGTCTATTTTGGCTTTTTTCTTCTTTTTTTATTTTGTTTTTCCAATGAAATGGTGTATTTTCTGGAAAAATTCCAGGGGTGCTCATACTTTTTTCCATGACTGTATAAGCCATTTGCAAACCGACAGCAGCTATACAAAGCACATATATTTTTGAGACACCTAAATATTTACTACTTCCTCAATTTTGGTGACATGAGAAGGGGATGTAGGGGTGGGCTTGAGCGACACAGGACTTCTGACCAACTGTCCTGTTTGTTGAGTCATTACTATCATTGATATAAATGGGGGGGGGGGGGGGGGGGGGGGGTGACACTTGGGTGACTCTAGCAGTCAAGAGAGCCAGAGACAGGAGAGGTGAATACAACTGCAGTTCATAAATGAACAAATCTTTTCAAGTAGATGATTCGGTTCAGTTGGTTCACCCAGATGATTGGTTCATTTCGAAGGAATCCTTCATGAACAACACATCACTATTCTCCATCTTTGCTCAGCTTTAAAAATGATGTCATGTTAGACCTGAATACTCATACTACACTGCCTGGCCCAAAAAAAAGTCACCCCCTGAAAAAAGGTCATACACCCTCATATTTGGTTGGACCGCCTTTAGCTTTGATTACGGCACGCATTCTCTGTGGCGTTGTTTCGATAAGCTTCTGCAATGTCACAAGATTTATTTCCATCCAGTGTTGCATTAATTTTTCACCAAGATCTTGTATTGATGATGTTAGAGTCTGACCACTGCACAAAGTCTTCTCCAGAACATCCCAAAGATTCTCAATGGGGTTAAGGTCTGGACTCTGTGGAGGCCAATCCATGTGTGAAAATGATGTCTCATGCTTCCTGAACCACTCTTTCACTATTTGAGCCCAATGAATCCTGGCATTGTCATCTTGGAATATGCCCGTGCCATCAGGGAAGAAAAAATCCATTGATGGAATAACCTGGTCATTCAGTATATTCAGGTAGTCAGCTGACCTCATTCTTTGAGCACATACTGTTGCTGAACCTGAGCAACTGCAGTAACCCCAGATCATAACACTGCCCCCACAGGCTTGTACAGTAGGCACTAGGCATGATGGGTGCATCACTTCACCTGCCTCTCTTCTTACCCTGATGTGCCCATCACTCTGGAACAGGGTAAATCTGGACTCATCAGACCACATGACCTTCTTCCATTGCTCCAGAGTCCAATCTTTATGCTCCCTAGCAAACTGAAGCCTTTTTTTCGGTTAGCCTCACTGATTAGTGGTTTTCTTAAAGCTACACAGCTGTTCAGTCCCAATCCCTTGAGTTCCCTTCTCATTGTGCGTGTGGAAATGCTCTTACTTTCACTATTAAACATAGCCCTGAGTTCTACTGTTGTTTTTCTTCCATTTGATCTCACCAGACGTTTAAGTGATCGCTGATCACGAACATTCAGGATTTTTTTCCGGCCACATTTCTTCCTGGAAGACGATGGGTCCCCACTATCCTTCCAGTTTTTAATAATGCGTTGGACAGTTCTTAACCCAATTTTAGTAGTTTCTGCATCAATCTCCTTAGATGTTTTCTCTGCTTGATGCCAATGATTTGACTCTTCTCAAACAGAATAACATCTTTTCCACGACCATGGGATGTGTCTTTCCACATGGTTGTTTAGGAAATGAGAAGCAACTCATTTCACCAGTTGGGGTTAAATAACTTGTTTCCAGCTGAAATATAATCACCCATGCAGTAATTATCCAATAGGAGGCTTGTACCTATTTGCTTAGTTAAATCCAGGTGGTGACTTTTTTTTGGCCAGGCAGTGTATAAGAGAGAAAGGGAGAGAATGCTGATGCTGTTTGTTGCCTCTTCAGTCCACTATTTTGATGACATTTATTAATTTTGAGTAGTTTTTTTGAATGCATCTTTACTGACAGGATATGTCCCACAACTTTGTAAAGTAGTGGTAATAAAGCCTCTTCTCAAAAAGCCTACTCTTCATTCAGGTTCTTTGGTTAATTACAGGCCGATCTCTAACCTCTCTTTTGTTTCTAAAATATTGGGAAAAGTGGTCGCCTGTCAACTGTGTGAGTACCTTCACAGCAACTGTCTCTTTGAGGTATTTCAGTCTGGGTTTCGAGCTCATCATAGCACCGAAACCGCATTGTTTAAAGTAACGAATGATTTACTCTTAGCTTCAGACCGTGGTCTTCTTTCTGTACTTGTGTTGCTCAATCTTAATCCTGCTTTGATCATCATATCCTGAGGAGATCAGAGGATTTACTTGGCATTACAGGAACCTTGTTAGCTTGGTTTAGATCTTATTTGTCAGACCGATCTCAGTTTGTTCATGTTAACAACAAGTCCTCTGTGTGCACTAGGGTTAGCTATGGAGTCCCTCAGGGTTCAGTGCTTGGTCCGATCCTTTTCATCTTGTATTTGCTTCCTCTTGGTAGGATTATGAGGGAAGTGTGTTTGTGATGATTATATGTAAGGGTGAATGTGATTATTTATACAGTTTAAAAATGTAGGAAACAAATCTTTTACAGCAACTTTAGCAACCACTGTCATGGCAGATGAGGTGGACAAAGACAGGGAGGGACAGGGCAGCACACGTGCCAAAAAGAAGAGGGTCCATGTCCATAATCGATTTCCAGCCAGTGAATGGGGAAATTACTATTGCAAAAGTCTGCGAAAAAAGCCGTGCAACACAAATGGTACTTAAAACAAATGCCAAGGTTGGCAGGTCTGCTCATAAAGAAGCTGTCATCTTTGTGTGTGCATTTGTGTGTGTGTGTGTATGTGCGCGCGTATGTGTGTGTTATTAAAGACTACTGCTGTAAGGAGGAGCTATGCATGTGACCCAAGAATGGTCACACACCAACACACATTCACAATAGCTCACATTTTCACACACAGATTGATACACTCCAGCATGCAAGTATTCACCTCTGACAAGCCCACCTCTCTCTCTCTGGACACACACACACACACACACTCTCTCTCCATTTCCCTCACGCTCTCTTACAGGCAGTGGTAGGTGTCGCCAGGCAGATAATGGTGAGGTGACAGGTCAGGAGCTGAAGGCAGGGCTGGAGAGTTAAGAGGTTCAGAGGGGGGGACAGCACTCTGGCTGATTGGTTGTGGTCCCTGGGGAGGAGGGAGGCACACAGACATGACATCATAGCGTCCTGAGAGAGTCAATGATGGATTCAGAGAGAAAGAGAAAGGTGAAGGTCAGGGGTCATCTAAAGGAGAAGCGGTTGGTGACAACAACACCATCTGCATGAGGTCAACATGTCTTTATCACAAGGCTGTTGTGTGGATTTACACCTCTTACCCTGTGCCCTCTGCAGCCTCCGTCAGTTGTCCTGGGACAGAAAAAGACATATTGGAGCAGCAGCGGCGATTGCTTTAAGACTGCAAGGGCAGCTGAGCGTCCCCTAAAATGTAAAAAGGAAAAAAGAAAAGGAAAAAAGCGGTGAACTATGTTCCGCTGCTGTGAGCACATTTCATTGACTAAATATGTGCTAGAACGAGTTCAGCTTTTTTCACAGGAAACTGACACAACTTCCTTCTCATTCATCCCCGCAGTTACACAGTGCTTCATACTGTCGGACGCTCAGCATCTCTGAGGGTCAATAAAGAAGCATAAAGTGGGTTGTTTCGCTGTGCGAAACTAGTTGGTCATTGGATAAGTCCTGGGCTTTGTCCTGCCCATTAGACGCTCAGCTTTTCTGGGGGTCTATGGGGCAGTGGGCTGGCCCGGATGCTCAGCTTCTGCATGATGATTGAATGATCTGTCTAAGGCTATATCCCTTTTTGACTGACAGCAAAAAGAGCGAATCACTGCTATCTACCAACGTTTTGTGTGGAAAATAACAGGCAAAGTCGATCGCATACGCAAGGCTGATCAATTTAAAAAGTGCAGACGTGGATTGTGTCTCTCATATGAGCAAAACAGCGTGATCCATATAGAGTCTCCCTTCATGAATGTTCATTTCTGTAGAGCAGACAGAGTGAGCACATTATGAGAATGTCAGCAGTAAAATCTATTTGTATTTTGTTGTTCTGTTTTTATCCTCTGCACAGCGACCTTGGGTCTCCTAAAAGGCACTTTTAGATAAAATGTATTCTATTATTATTATTATTATTATTATTATTATTTATTATTATTTATTATCATTGTCTATAAGAAGATACCAACACTGTTAATTTAGTTAGTTTTTCTTTCACCTCCATGGCCACAGCACACTGAAGGCTGAAACCAGTGACTTACTGACGTTTTAGGATTACGCAATGATGTGGCTCCAACTCGACAAGTGCCGAGTTGGAGCCACATCACTGGGAAACCAAACAGGTTATTAGGAAGAACGGGATTGGAACTAACTAAGCACTAGCACCAGCACTGAACTAGAACTTATGGGAAAGGGGAATTTTGACTTGGAATACTGTGTACTGATATATCACATCAATGAATTTAAGGGCTTTTGCATCTCATTAACGGATATTTTGTCTACTGACACAAAAAGCGCACACTATATAGTGATAAATAGGTGCAAAAAGCAAAAAACAGAATTATAAAAAATTAGATCCGAAAAAAACCCCCAAAAAAACAAAACAGATTTCATTGGTCTCTACCATTCACTGGGCACTACAAACAACCCCAGACACTCCAGACACTATGGATACTTCAGATCCTCCAAACTCTCAGGACACTTGAGACTCTCGAGACATTCCAGGAACCCCAGACACTCAAGACTCTCCAAAAGCTCTGGACTCTTCAGAAATAAGACTCTCCAGACACTTTAAACACTCAACATGCTCCAGACTCTCAAGACATTTCAAACACTCCAGACACTCAGGATGCTCCAGGCACCCCAGGATCTTGTTGTGGATTTCTTGGTAAAAGTAAGCAGTTTACCCCCACTGAAAGCAATTCTCAAATAACCTTACATAAAGATGCCAGCTGTCACGTTCTTCAGCCTTCTGTCTCCTGGAGTAGACAGGGCCATAAACAAACCTATTGTTCTGTGCATCTTTTAGAGACTGTGGTCTTTACAGAGCCTGTAGGTTACATTGCAGGACATTGCAGGTCAACTTAAACCTGCCTGGTAACTGGAGACAAGCTCCCTGTGTCTCCATGCCCATTTGAAGGATTGCAGCAGCTGAACATGAGCTGAACAACAGCATGCTAAACACTGAAGATTGCAATGAGCAGCTCTGTAATAGTTTAACTTGAACACATTCTGAAAATCCACACAGATTCTGGGTAATTTTCTAAATTCCAGATTCACACTGTCAAATTGCTGATGTTCATCTGGCTTCATGGACACTCCACTGTAAGATGTAATGCTAGATATTATCTGTACCCTCCTCATTGATCAGGTGGTATCTGTCACCATAAAAAGTCCTGCTGCTCTAAATAAACAGCCAATCACCACTGGAGAAGGGATGTCCCCTGGATTTTAAAAGAAGCTACACACACATTTTTGGAAGGGTTTTTTGCTGGGTTTGTCGGACACACATTTTGTCGGGGCCTTTTCCGGGGTCTTTCAAGGTTCTTTTAGGTTTACTAGGGGGAAGGTTTCTAAGGAGATAGAGAGGTTTTGTTGGGAGAAGGGATGAGGGTTTTTAGGTTAGATTTTTGTCAGGAGATTTGGGAAAAATTTTGTTGGGATTTTTGGGAGAGGTTTTTAGGAGATGCAAGAAATTTTCTTTATCACGTTGTTTTGTTTTATCGGTTGACACAGAATGTTTAAAGCGCTGCAAACCTCTCAACTCAGTAGCTTTGTTTAATATGGCTGGCCTTGAATAAAGTTTTTCCTGGATTCAAGCTGCATGGACTCTTCTGCTGATTTGGACTCCTCTTTTCATCATTTTTTCATGGCCAAACGTCGTAGAATTAGGAGGCCTAGGATGAGAAATTATGCAGCAAAGATGGGGGCCCTCCCCCACCTCATATTAAGGAAACAGATGCAACAAGTAACAAGCAAACCGGAAAAATAGATTCTACAGTCTCAAGACACTGCTGATGCTCCAGACTCTCCAGAGAACAAATCCCTCTCAGGTTTTTCCTCTTGGTGTTTTTTCTCAGGTGTTGTCTTTCAGGTGTGCCAGGTCCACTTTAGAACAGGTAATGAGGTGGTGAATGGGACCCAAGGTCCAATGAATGTGACTTTGATGTTACTCTTATAAAGAAAGACTGGACACCCTACATGGGTCAAATGAAAAGTAAAACTAAAATCAGGGTCATCTAAGCCGGGCCTTGAGACTTACAGTGACTGAAACAAATAATAGATAACACACTATGGCAGTAATGGTGGTGTCCAATAACTCTGCTCCGTGAGTGACTAAAATCCTCCATGAAAGACAACAATCGGAGGGGCTTGTGTCTGTAATATCCACTGATGTGATGGAATCTGCGGTTTCTGCTGACTTCAGAAGACTTTAGTCACATTTAAATAGCTGCAGGAGCATGTCTGATACTTTATTGCCTTCATTATACTGTAAATTTAATCCTGTCCTCTGCTGCTGTGGGACATCTGAACATGAAGCACAGCAGCACCAACATACAGTCTGAATCATAAAAAATGAAGTGTTTGCCTCAGTTTTACTGCAGTGGGGGGGGGGTCTCAGTGATTTATTAGGAGGTTAAACAAAAAAAGGAGAGAAGCCACTATCTCTCCTCCTCCTCCTCCTCACCTCTCCTCTTCCAGCCCTGCTGCTTAATGGATTTACAAAGAGATGGAGGATGGATTAAAAAAAAAGGAGGTGGTTAAAAAACAGGATGACCATGACGTTCTGGAGGGTGGAGGCACACATCTGGACCACAATGAGCAGGGATCTAACCTACCATCAGACGTCAGTTAGGTTCCACCTGAACACTCACATTTCCTCTTATCACAGACTTTATGTATTTAATTGAGCTGTGCTTTGATTTTTGTCCTTTTATTTGATGCATCATTCACACTCTAGGACATCTTTCTGAGGCCAAAATGTTATCAGAAGCAGTCAAAGCTGTTCTTCACTTTGTTCTCAGCCTACAGTGGGACTGTTACTCTCCCCTACTCATTCCTGGTCAATTTCTTAAAGTTTGTGAACAACGTTCATGCTTAGAAGAAGAAGAAGAAGAAGAAGAAGAAGAAGAAGAAGAAGAAGAAGAAGAAGAAGAAGAAGTCTGAATATTAAAAAAACACTTTATTTACACTGAGGTCAAACAGGGAGACAATAAGACCTTAGCATTTTTTTAGAATCAGTCTCCTCTCAGACACACTGCATAGAACACTTTGAAGGCCCCACAACTGTACAAATTTATCTCCCATGGCCCTGTGGAAGTGAAACTCCAGTCTCAGTCTGGCTTTAACGTTGCATTTCCACAGAGCCACAGGATCCAGCTCAGGCCCAGCTTGGAGTTTGTCCCTAGGAGGGAGGTAGACTGCCATTTTTGCTTCACCGATTAAAACATTTAAAATTTGGCACTTGATTTTATTCTTTTTGCTGTACTTTATGCAACAGATAAAAAGAGGGGCAGAGAACAACATTAAAAAGATCAAAAACTACTGTTAAAAAAGCTAAAAATAAAACTGTTTAGTATCCTACACTCAGTAAAAACATGAAAAACATTCTCGGAAAACCACAAAAAGGGCACTCATTTGAAACAATGGGATTAATGACAGATAAATACATGTCTGTGGCTATTGCCCCATGCAGGATCCTCCACTGGAGGTCACCAGTTTTTAAGAGGAGGGTTATATAAACTCCTCCAATGGGGTGTTCCTCCTGCCAGTCTACTGGTCCACACACATGCTGGTCTGTCTGCCAGCTTTTTCTTTTGAGTTGCCTTTACACATTCCATATAGAGTGTCTTCTTGTCTATGTCTTTGAGGGATGGACTCTCAGCTCCACTTATACTCAGAAGAGGACCATTAAAATCAGAAAAATCAGGGCACAGGATGAGGTCAGGGGATGGATCTGTGAGGTCAGGCTGAAACCCCCCCTCGCCATACTGTTGAAGGAGGTGTTTTTCTTTGTTTCTGCCTCCAGAGCTCCAAAATTCTCTCTACCAGCTGAGCAGACCGCACCTGCAGCAGGGAACACACGGCCTCTACGTCTGCTAGGTCTGGTCCTGCAGCATCCACCAGTTGTTTCATTGATACTGTCTTTGATACCCTCAGCACCTCCATCGGTCCTGGAAAAGAGCTGCAACACACATCCAGTCTGGCACCATGAATTAAAGGCTCAATAACCAGTGCAGAGAGTTGCATTTCTGTTTTCTTTTAAGATCAAACAAGGCACATGCTTTTAAAACACCCTGATAAAACTTTGGTAATCCATTTACCTTTAAGGATTTCAAATCAGTTAAAAACAGAGCAGCATCCAGCCCCAGATCACCCACACACCTGAGGATGCAGCTGGCCACATCCCTCTACACTAAGTCTGGAGGTCCTGTGAGGTACCTCTGAACAAACTGCATCTTAAAGGTGGCTGCTCTACTGGCCAGGTGGACAAGGCCCTGGCCCCCCTTCTCTCTGGATAAACACAAAACAGATTGTGGTACCCAATGACATCCATTCCAAAAAAAGTCAACAGTTTTTTTATATATTTTGGGCTTTTCTGCCTTTAATTGGATAGTGGAGGACAGTGGATAGAGTATGAAAGGGGGTGGAGAGTGGGGAATGACATGCGGGAAACAGGCCACAGGTGGGAATCGAACCCGGGCCACCCGCTCGAGGGCGAACCTCATGGTGCACGGCCATATCCACTCGGCCATCTGCACCCCAAAAAGTCAACAGTTTTACTCTGGATCTGAACCAAAAGGCTTGATGGTGGGTCCAAACAGGCTAGACTGTGCCACAGCAGTGAGGCAACAAGATTATTTAAAACCAGCACCCTCCCCCTGTAAGACATTTGTTGGTGTAGCCATTTCCATTTTATTAGTTTGTTTTCCACTTGTTCTATAATGTTTTCCATCATCATCAGCATGGGCAGACAAGGTTACATTACCATTAAAACCAGGTAAAACCAGACTATGAACACTCTAGCATATTTTCTGGAGGAGGGGTTCCAGGGAGAGTGCATAGAGCATCCCAGACAGTGCACAGCCCTGACGGTCACCTCTATGCACCCTAAAAGGAGCACACAAGCTACCATTGACCTTCAGCACACTCTCAATGTCCCTGTACAGCACCTGGATCTTAGCAATGACAGCAGCGCTAAACTCAAACCTCCTCATCGTGTGCCAGAGGAAGCAGTGCTTAACATGGTCAAATGCCTTTTCTTGATCTAATGCGTTCGAGCCAATAACCAAGCTCAATGAACCAGAGACCTCCAAAACATCCCAAATTAGTTGGATATTATCTACCGTAGACCTACCAGGCACACAGTATGTCTGGTCCCCATGGATGACCTGCTCCATAGCCATTTTCAGCCGCGTGGCCAGAGCCTTAGAGAGGATTTTATAGTCAGTACAGAGGAGGGACACCAGCCGCCAGATTTTTTTTATCTCCTGCAGGTTTCCTTTCTTTGTGATGAAAGTTCTACTGGAGAAGAAAGGCAGAGAACCAGTGATCAGACTTTCACTGAATACATCTAGCAAGTCATTTGCGAAGATATCCCAGAATACCTTGTAAAATTCAACAGTAAGGCTGTTGATGCCCAGGGCTTTGCAGCCCTGCATACTCTGGAGGGCTGCATGCAGTTCCTGCAGACTCAGAGGACATTCTAACTGTGAGTAACTGTGAGCTCTCTGTCTAATCTGGCTTGGCTCACTCAGTTCTGCTAGCAGTGAGTGAATCCTTCCTCTGACCCCGACACACATTGATCATATGCCATTCCTCATCACATCTAAAGCATTTTATACTGGATGATGTGGCAAAAAGCAAGTACTTGAAATCACCATGTCTCCGATGAGAGATGACGTGCTTCAACAGAGGAAATTTACATCCAGATGGTTTTAAAAGGGGAAACTACCTTCCCATGCCGTGACAACTCTCTACACAAAAAAATATCATCACTTATGAACAGAAGTATGTTTGAAAGTGTGATTTTGGTGGCTGGAAGGGTCAGTGGAAGCAGCTGGGCTGCATGGTTGGGTCGCCAGCAGAAAGCCATCTCTACGCAAATGCCAGAAAATATTCTGCTTACGATACACCAAACAACACAGAGCCAAGCCTCAAAACTTCTGGAACTTAGCCTTTTAAAGTGATGAGACCAAAAGTGAACTTTTTGTCCACAACCATAAACATTGTTCCATTTGGAGAGGAGTCAACAAGGCCTATGATGAAAGGTCCACCATTCCTACTGTGAAACACGGAGGTGGATCATTGATGTTTTGGGGATGTGTGAGCTACAAAGGCTCAGGAAACTTGGTCCAAACTGATGAATGAAGGATGAATGCAGCATGTTATCAGAAAATACTGGAGAAAAATTTACACCCATCAGCCCTCTTACTTGGACGTTCACACATGACAATGATTCAAAACACAAGGCCAAATCAACCCGTCATTGGCTACAGCAGACGAACGTGAAGATTTTAAAGTGGCCATCTCAGTCTCCTGACCTTGATATCATTGATCCAGTGGGGGGAGACCTCAAACCTGCAGTTTATGCAAGACAGCTCAATAATTTACAGGACCTGGAGGCTTTTGCCAAGAAGAATGGTCAGTTTTACCATCTGAGAAAATAAAGACCCTCATCCACAACGACCACAAAGAATTTCAAGCTGTTATTGATGTAAAAGGGGGAAATACAAGGTATTAAAAACTGGGGGGTGTAAACTTTTGAACAGGATCATTTTTAAAGTTTCTGTCTTCATTATGATTAAAAAAGAGTAATCTATTTTTTTTTTTTTTCGATAAATGTCTTCACCCAACCTCTAACCATGAGTGATAGAAAGGATTTTGTGTTATCATTCATATTTTCTGAGAAAAGGCCAAAAAATCAGAAATTCTGCTGGAGGGTGTAAACTTTCAGGCACAACTGTATCAGTGGAGAGGACACAAGGTCACTGTATTTATTAATAGATCATTCTTTATGCGCCAAACATTTTTGTCATGGAAACCTGCCCAAGAAATTGTGCGATCAAATCTGATGTTGGCCTCAGAGTGGTACAACACTCATGTGTCATGGAAAAGGCTTGTATAGATGGGAGTGCTGTCTTTGGTCACACCCCATGGCAATTTAGGTTTGCCACTTTGTGCATTGTATAGATTTTCAATTACCTTCTTTGGAATTTCAGGACTTGAATCCTCATCTTTGTCATAGTACAGGCTTTTTGGTTCCCTGGATCTCTTCTTGTCCTCTGCCATGTCCGCTCTTCTCTTCTCCTTTTGCTCAGCAGATTGTAGATTCTTTGTCTTCAGTAATGCAGTGGAATATTATTTTTAATCTCAACAAATGGCAATAATCAGCACCATTACATATAATTATTGCGATTTGAAAATATAAGTGTGTCTCATTGTTGATTTAGGTTGCAATGTAAATTCAGAAAATGTAGCTCTAGATCAGGGGCTTTCAATTAAAATCTGAAGAGGTCCAGTTCGACGAAATTTCTCAAAGCAAAGGTCCGGAAGATAATGACGTTCAACGTGGTATGTATCAAAGTACCAAGATCTACATGTAATCAATACCCGGCTATAAAATCAAATGATTTCAATACAATTTAAAAGCTTTTTGACATAAATTATTGTTACATAACATAGAACTGAATTAATATGTGTGACTGCAGGTATGCATAATGATCTTTCTTCATTTGATTAAAAAAAAAAAAAAATACCCACATTTTATTGTTATTATTATTGTTTTGCTCACTGTGAGAATTGAGCTCTAACTTGTCCTGACAGTATTTTAAATTTGGGCTTGAATGGAGTCAGGTTGAGCTCAATTCTCCCACTGAGCAAAAAAGTAGGAGAGTGAGATATAAGAGAGTGATAAAACTGTTTAGGTTGAGATTTAACCTGTGAGATTGTTTGAGACCATTGAGTTAACATGTGAAACAGGGAAAGGGAAATTCCAGCTATTGCTCCCTTTTCTTTAGTTTTCTGGAATCCCACACTTAATTTAAACATTTATTTTCAAAATTTTCACATTTTACTGATATCCTCTTATTTGAAATGCATCCCTACTTTTTTATTTAGTGAAAGAACATTATACCGTATTCATTCAGTTTTATGTTATGAAACAATAAATGATGTTAAAAAGCTTTTAAATTGTACTGAAATAATTTGATTTGATAGTCGTGTATTGATTACATACAGATCTTGATATTTGAATAAACCACACTGGACATTATTATCTTCCAGATCTTTGCTTTAAGAAAGGGTGAATGAGTGAGGCAGGTGGTCATACTGGGCTTTGAGGCTGCTCATTTTCTGTGCTTTCACTTCAGAGTTTGTTTGTTCAAAACCTTTATGTTTTGTCTCCTGGGATTTCACATTGGAACTTTTATTAAGTGCCACAGTTTCTGAACATATGAGACACAGGTTTAGTTCTCTCAGTGGGAAGAATGAACAGAAATGAGTCCGTCCATTCTGGATTAAATGCTCTATATTTGCTGTTAGCTTTTCTTTTTAGACAGCGCCATTAAGTCCTTACTTTTCCTCTCCCTTTCTCCAGCGAAATCCCATCTAACTCTCTTCTCTTCTTCGGCGCTGTCACGTTTGTGCTGTACCACCTGGTTCGCGGCACTGAATGCACACACATGATTGGCTGAAAAGTATCACATGGGATGTCTCGCATGCAATTGGTCTGTGCCTGTGAAAATATATGCAACACTTAACCATACATGGAAATGTATTTTTCAATATACTGTATTATATTTTTTTAATTTATTGCCATATATTTTGTTTCATAAGGATCCAAGCACGTAATGAAAATGATGTGTTTGTGACTCTGACACCTGTTCTGATCCCTCTAATGAAGGCCTGACCCTCAGGTTCTAACCAACAATCAGTGAATACATTTTGGTTCAAAACCCAGCAGACAGGGGAATCACTCCAAACTTTGAGAAGGTTTTCATCTGGGATTGATAATTGAGTGAATTTGCTGCTTTGGGCTGGAAGTCAATAAAGCTTAAAGGGAAAAGGAATAAAGCTTAGAGGGAAATTAGAGTATGAGTATTTAAGGGATTCAATGACTGATTCAACCCAAGGCAACTCACTGCTCTGACTCCTCTGATTAACTATTCAGGTTTGCGTTTATTCTGAATATCCACTCTGAATTCTAGCACAGTCACACTGTCATCTGTTGTCTCAATCATATTTTTCACAAGTTATCCACCTGAGAGGTCAGATCCTGTCTCATCCCCCCTTAGAATGCCATAGCTTGCTGTCCACATACTGTGTTCATACACTGTGTCAACACTGTGTTCATTCACTCTGTTCATACAATAAGTCCATACACTTAGTTTATACAATCTGGCAACACACTCTGTTCTTACAACGTGTCCATTAACTCAGTCCATACACTGTGCCCAAACTGTCATGTTCTTGGGGAGCACAGGAGAGGAGGACCCTGTTGCAGTTTACAACTCAAAGGTTTCCATCAAACTAAAGTCCAACAATCCCAAAATCACAAAAGAAATCCAAGAAATCAAAAACAAGATTAATTCTCACTGGGAAAAACTTACAGTAGACTCTGGAAAACACAGAGCGGACAAAACTGGACAGAGCGTGACACGACCATAAACCAATAAAAACTGAAGTCAAGAGTGGGACTAAGGCTGTGTCTCAATTCAGGGGCTGCAGCCTTCATGGCCTACCAGAAAGTTTCACAACATTTTTTGTTTTTATGTTCTGTTAGAGCTGGAGTCCGTTTCACAAAGCAGGTTTAGTGAAAACTCTGAGTCCATTAACCCTGAAATGAGGGAAACTCTGAATTTTCCGTTTCACAAATCGAGGTAACTCAAACAGAGAAAGAGGGGTAACTCTAACCTGTTTCACAAAGAGAGGTAACTTCAGCTCTCGGTCAGTTACCGTAGTAACAGACGCTGTGAAACTAACCTGGTCAGGACCAGGTTTTTGTTAATGAACCTGGAGTTTCTCTCTGTCTCCGCCCTCTTTCAACCACACACCATATTTGATTTCCTCATTCTTTCAGTCAGCAGGTGAGTTTTGGTGTAACGTGGTTCTGCTGTCTGTTATTTAAGAAACATAAAAGTCCACTTTTTTCACAAACATAGCATGTCCTTTTGACAATGAACTCATTGATGAAGATTCAGCATTACTGCGCAGGGAAATTAATATTTTTAATATTTTTTGTGAAATTGTCATAAGAGCAAGCATAGATGTTCTGACATTTCCAGACAATTCTCTTTTTAAACGTTACCATTTCACATCACAGTCCATCATTTACAGACACGACCTAATCCATCTTTACATTTGCAACATTACCAGCTGTAATCATGCTCTCACATCCCAGCAGATGTTGTGTATTGTGCTCCAATATTTTTGTAAATGGCAGTATTTGTTTTGTTTTGTTTTTCTTTCTGTAATATCTGATGTGCAAGGCAACTGTATGCAGGTCGTCAGAGGTGGAGGTGCAGGACCACCACCCGTTTTACTGTCATCTGCTTCTTTCTGTTTGCTGAGTAGAAGTCTGTGTTAGTTTAAACAGGATTAATTATTTAACAGAACATGATACATATGAGAAGACAATTATGTGTGTGTAAACAACATTATGTTGGAGATAAAACCACTGCACAGTCAAACAGCCACGTAATATTTATTTTACAATGTAAAACGTGATCAAAATAAAATAAACCTGTGAGATTATGAGGAGGTCTCACCTGTTTGAACAATGTTTTTATATTTCATCTTAAGTTTCAGCCAAGTGCACTTCTCCCCCGCAGGATTGCACCTAAATTAAATAAATGAATGATCTACATTCAGCAGTTTTCCCTGTAATATTACTGTGATTGTTGGACTACATTTAAACTTACGTATTGACCAGAGCAGCGATGTTCTCTCACACCGTCTCCCTCTCTTTTACAGCTGCTGTGGTTTTGCACTTTTTGCTAAAATCATGTTAAAATTCTCTGTATGAGCGCATTAAGATTTCCAGTTCTAGCGGGGTATGAAACGCCGCCCTCCGCTTCCCTGTTGCCATGGTGACTCGTTGAATCGGGGCTCCACTAATGCTGTCTTTTTATAGTGGTGGTGCACGCGCTTAACTCCAGGTGAAACTACTCCGAGTTGATCAAACAAACTCAAATCAGCTGTTCCGGAACAGAAAACTCAGAGTTTTCTATCTCAGAGGAGATCAACTCAGAGTTCAGGGTTAGACTCGGAGATTGTGGAACCTGCTTTGTGAAATGGACCCCTGGAGGTGGTTCGCCACCGGCGTCAGCATGTGATTAACAGTTGTGCTCAAAACTTTACATACCCTGGCAGAATTTATGATTTTTCAGAGAATATGAATGATAATACAAAAACCTTTCTCTCACTCATGGTTCGTGGTTTGGAGAAGATATTTACAAAGACAAACAGACAAAAAAAACCTGTATTTACTCTTTTTAAATCATAATGACGACAAAAACTCCCAAAGTAACCCTGATCAAGAGTTTACATAATCTGGTGATTTTGGCCTGATAACATGGACACAAGTTTACACAAATGTGTTTGAATGTCTACAAAAGGTAACCATCCTCACCTGTGATCTATTTGCTTAAAATCAGTGTGTGTGTGTGTGTGTGTGTGTGTGTGTGTGTGTGTGTGTATAAAAGCTCAGTGAGTTTCTCAGCTCCAGACAGACAGGGGCATCTTTACCCAGTGCTGCACTGACATTTTTGGATTTAGAGTCTTGAGGAAAGAAAAAAAAAAAGTTAAAGGATCTGCATAAAAGGTTAATTGAACTGTACAAATTACAAAACTGAAAAACCAGTGAAATTGATACATTTTGTAAATCGTAAACAAAACCAGAACAAAATGATTTGCAAATCCCTTTCAACCTATATTTAATTGAATACACAGCAAAGACAAGATGCTTAATGTTCGAACTGAAAAACTTTATTTTCTTTTGCAAATATTATCTCATTTGGAATGTGATGTTTCCAAAAAGCTGGCACAAGTGTCAAAAAAGACTGAGGAAGTTGAGGAATGCTCATCAAACACTTATTTGGAACATCCCACAGGTGAACAGGCTCATTGGGAACAGGTGGGTGCCATGATTGGGTATAAAAGCAGCTTCCCTGAAATGCTCAGTCATTCACAAACAAGGATGGGGCGAGGGTCACCACTTTGTGAACAAATGCGTACATTTGGAACAACATTTCTCAACGAGCTATTGCAGAGAATTTAGGGATTTCACCATCTACGGTCGGTAATATCATCAAAAGGTTCAGAGAATCTGGAGAAATTACTGCATGTGAACGGCAAGGCCCAAAACCAACGTTGAATGCCCGTGACCTTTGACCCCTCAGGCGGTACTGCATCAAAAACCGGCATCACTGTGTAAAGGATATCACCACATGGGTTCAGGAACACTTCAGAAAACCACTGTCAGTAACTACAGTTTGTTGCTACATCTGTAAGTGCAAGTTAAAACTCTACCATGCAAAGACAAAGCCATTTATCAACAACACCCAGAAACGCATCAGAGATTTTTTGTTGATCAATCATTCTTCTTTGAACTGGTTTTCCTTTTTGGTTCCCTGTGGATTAATGGACTGATTGGTGCTTAAAGACTCTCGTGGCAGACAGATCGCTCCTGCGCCAACGAACTTTGATTTAATTTAAAAGACTTTTTAAACCGAACTATCTTTGCTGTTAACTTCTTTTTTGTTTAAAAAGGACTTTTAACTTATTTAGGAATCATGAAGGATCATTTTAGGGCTGTATTTTGTCTTCATTCAGTCTGGTTCTGTGCCGTCAGGTTTAAATGTCATTAAAAACCCGTCGCTGACTTATTCGTTTGCCTCTTGTAAGTGATTTGTACAGAGTCAGAAGCTGCAGAGACGACATTCTCTGACCAATGAGTGACCGGCAGTCCGTCCACGTCACATTTTACTCGCTTAGAACCAGGTTAAAGCAGGTACTAAAAACTGCGTTTGCCGCATAGTACCGTGCTAATGGAAACGCAACACAAACCGGGTAGAGGCGAGTAGAGTAGGGCCAAGGCGAGTCAGTGGAAAAGGGTCAATATAGAACAGATTAACACACATTCTTTTGAGAACTCAGACAATAAACACACCACTGTTATAACATTTGTAACACTTGATGTGCAAATTGTGCCTTTGTCCCATCTCAACCCCCAAAGGTGTAAAAGTTTGCAGACTGTCTGATCTGGAACCAGATTTCTCTTACTCTTTTGTCTGTCACATCTCAGACCAAAATTACACGTACCAATGGAAACTGCAATCATTAACAACCTCTTCTGAACTTCTTAGAGAAGCAAGGGGAAAAGTTTTAACAACTGCAACAGATTTCATGTCACCAGAGAACCTGCACTGTACCTCTCATGTGTCACCAGGACCAGATGAACCATATGAGGAAGGTTGGCAGAAGGAGAGATTTGATAAAACACACTGGCACATTTATTGGACACAACACAAATGCTAAATCAGTCTCTCTCACACCAGATCAGTGCACCACAGACCACTCGGTCCCACACATCACACTTGCAAAACACCCATTTGATACCTTGGGCCCATTTATAAAATCATGTCAGTGCGTAGCCACTTGGCAAGAAACATCTGATCAATCTGTCTTATTTTCACCAACGTACTTTTCTAGAAAATTAACTCCTGTTGTGCACACTCAAATGTAGCAGGATGAGTCATCTCATCTCTGCCCCTTTTCTGAGACAGCACAGGCATTCATTAGCCAATCAGCTGCTGAAGGCACATCATAAAGATAGGCAGAGTCCTCTTGGCAGTCTCTTTCTCCTTTAGCTTTGAGGCTCCGCCCCTCCTCGGCTGCCTCACTTCTGTGCGTCACTGCAGCACTGGCGCAGGTAAGTGAGCCACTTTCAGAGATATTTCACTTTTTTCACAATTTTTCTTCCATCTGGAAAGCATGGGAGAGCTTCAGATTCTGAAGATTTCAGGGAATTACTTCAGCCTCATTCAGACCCTTCTCATTCAGTCATACTTTCAGCCAGAAACTTCATTCTACCTGCAAAATGTTCAGCCATCGTTTGGCTTTCTTCAGTATATTTCAGCTTCTTTCTATCATTTATAGTTTCTTCATAAAACTCCTTCAAAGGTCATGAAGTTTATCAGCCCTTGCAGCAGTTTAACATTGGTGTGTATGTGGTGGAATGTTCAAACTGTAGAGTGAGGATTTGAATTTTAGAGTGTGGACCAGGAGAGAAATCACCTGGAAACTTTTTGGATTAACAGGCCGAGGAGCCACAAATTTCACTCCACATACTCAAATTTGGGCTCAAAACGTAGGTAATCTTGTTCTGCTTCTGATTAAGGACACTTGACACCAAAAGGACAAAGGACAAAGCCTGCAGGTGGCTAACTGTCACAGAAAGTCATCATCTGTCCCCATCTGCTCTAATGTTAATTTTTAAGGGATTTTCCGAGAGATGAAGAAAAAGTAACACTTTTTTAACTCACATTTCTGGTAAAACCTGTGGCTCAACAGACATGAAATTTACATCAATAGATACNACCTGGAAACTTTTTGGATAAACAGGCCCAGGAGCCACAAATTTCACTCCACATACTCAAATTTGGGCTCAAAACGTAGGTAATCTTGTTCTGCTTCTGATTAAGGACACTTGACACCAAAAGGACAAAGGACAAAGCCTGCAGGTGGCTAACTGTCACAGAAAGTCATCATCTGTCCCCATCTGCTCTAATGTTAATTTTTAAGGGATTTTCCGAGAGATGAAGAAAAAGTAACACTTTTTTAACTCACATTTCTGGTAAAACCTGTGGCTCAACAGACATGAAATTTACATCAATAGATACGTCTGGGTCTTGGGAATCTAAAGGTGGTTTTGGTTTTCTGCTAGCCCTTAAGTATTTTGTGCAGCTAGAGGATATTCACACCCTTGTCCCTGGCTCAAATCCAGCTCCTCATCAACTGTCTGTCAGTTAAATCAAACAGCTGCAGCTTCAAACAGCCTAACGAGCAGGTTACCATGGAGACCTGTGATCTGACACACCTGTTTATACCTACAGATCAAAACACTGATGAAGAAAGATACTCAAGTGATTGTTTCTCTGCATCACTNCACACACAAACACACGCACACGCACACACTAACACACACACACACACACAAGCACACACACTGACACACAACACACACAAGCATATCAACCATGTACACACAAACACACACACACACACACACAAGCTCTCTCTCTCTCACACACACACACATATACTTCACTGTCTCAAACATCTGATAATTCTGATGATTCCCACACAACTTCTAGGGATAAAAAATTCTTTCATTGTGATTCATTGATTTCCTTTTTTTCCCATTTATTCTTCAATTCACCCATTCTTATTTTCATTTTGGACATTATTTCACATCCTTTCAGCCAAGTCTTCATATTCATGTTCGAGAGTTCTCCTTCACCATTTTGCATTCAGCAGTTCAGCGCAAGCTTTTTCAAGATTCATTCAACCATGTTCAGATAAATTCAGTCATTCAGCATATTCAGGATTCTGCATTAGCAGTTCAGCGCAAGCTGCTTCAGCTTCTGCATTCACAGCGCAATTTCTTCAGAAATTGCTTTTCTAGTTTTGTTATGTCACATTAGAATTTTTGGGTACATGCTCATTCCTTTTGGTCTCTGTGACTACCTGTGATTTTTGGGGGTTGATTTGGGTGAAGTTATTTTGGGTTTTGTCCTTTTCAATAACTTACATTGGGAAAAAAGGGGGGGTTTCTTTCTTTGTTTTTGATTGCTTTTTTTTGACAGCCTGAGTTGGTTATTTGTTTTCTGTCTCTGTTTCATAATGAGATAGTTTGAGCATTGGGTCTCAGGTTACTTTGGGGTGATTGTTACTTTGGTATTTTTACTTTGTTTTATTTTACTTTCCTTTGTGGGTTAGTTGGGTTTGGTTTACGTTCATTGTATTAATTTTTCTCCTTATAGGACCGGAGTCTGGTGGTGGTGGTGGTCCCGGGGCCCTGATGGTGGTGTTCCCTTCCTCATGTGTGTTGTGTGGTTCTTCTTGAGTTCTTTTCACAGTTACACGTGTGTTTCATAAGTCACTGGGTGTTCCCTCCCCCGGCACATCCTAATCCAGCCCACTGGTGATTCCAGTCCTGTTAGGTTCCCTTTTCCCTTTTTGTTTTTCTTTTTCTTTGGAGCATGTGGTGTGATTTTAACAACGTGAACCTTTTAATCTGATTTCTTCAAATAATAAAGCAAGCTGTATTTTTCAACTAGTGAACCAAGTCTCTGACTCCCCTTTGTGCAGCTCACCTGTGTGCCTTATTGCCTGTGGAGTTCTAAAAATTAACTATTTCCCTGGGCAAAATTCCCAGGGTGGCGTTGCCCAGTTCTGGGGTCAGTCCAGTTAAGGTAAAAGGTAAAATAAGTCCTGCCTCACCTTTATGGGGAGGATTTGTCTGACCAATTTTCACCCCTGCCCCCCTCTCGCCACACAAAGAAAAATCCAGCTGGTACCTAAACGCGCTTTAAACTTTTTTTTTTTTTTGTATTATTTTGTCTGAAGAACAAGCTGCAGCTAACAAAGCCCTACAGAAGTTCCCTAAGACATTGTGGGCTGTAAACAAGCATCATGTTGGCTTCATCAAAGATTGTGAACCTGTTGTCACCACTCCAAAATCGGATTTCAGATCTTGTAGGGCTTAATGTCCTCTTTGTATTCCAAAACAGGTACACCACTCACAGTATCTTAGCATCATTATCTTGTGTATGGACTTACACAGAAAGCAAAAAACACAGCATGGGACAATGTACATCAGGTCATCAGTGTTTTCATATGAATACTGTCTATCATATGGTCTGCAGTACATAAGGTCATCTACAGCAATCAGTGTAAACACATTTGTGTTCTCAATACAAAAGGCATTCAAGTGATCCTCAAAATATACTGTTGAGACTTTTGACAAGTCAGGAGATGACAGTCTTCATCTCAAACAATTACATGGACGATCCAGTATAAAACAGAAATTCTCAAAGTGAAAAGCAAGCTGATTCTGATGAGTCTTAACCAGCGTTTTTGTGATGTTTTTAAAGTTCTTCACAGACTTCTTGAAGAAATTGTGCCTCCCCATGCACTACATGTGTATGAGTGGCCCAATTTTCCTTATACAACTTGGGTAATAGATCATCAGATGGTGCTTAGGAATTAGATTTCGCCCTGGAAACAGTGATTTGTAGAGCATGTGATGATCAAAAATCAGATGTTTTAAATAGCAGGTCATACCATGGGTGACAACTGGTGAAAAGACAATATTTACAATCTGAAGCAAGAGGAGCAGCAAGTTCCAGTAGTCATCCTCTCTTTGAACTAAATCCCCAAATATCAGTGGAACATTTTGTAAAAGGCACCAAGACTGAATGGCATTGAGACCAATATCTTTACTGTGGTCATCAAGTTTAAGTACACTGGGCCCGTTTTCTCTCTGTGTATATCCGTAATTGAAACTCATAATCCTCTTGGATAACGAGTTCAAAGAAATGCAGTTTTTAATCAGGTGCTGAAACACTAGCTTTAGCTCATACTGCACCACCCCTTCCAGTAGATCATGCATTATATCTACGGCGTAGTTTTCTGATGTATGGAACAGCTGGAGAGAATTCAGAATACAGGTTCTTTTTACACCAAATCTTGAGGACAAAGCTGGATTTCCTTTAATGGCATCACAGTGTGTTGAGTAAAGCTCCTTGGAGCGTAGAGTTAAGGCTGGATGATCTTCACTAAAAACAGACTGCAACTCCATCTTTTCTGTGAGACAAAATCGACAACAGAAGTTCGCACTGAAAGATTCAACAAAACCAAAAAGCCCATGAAGAGCTCGGTTGTCACCTGTAACCTGAAAAACTGAACCCTTTAAAGGTGTAGCAGAAAATGGCACTTGCATTCCTTCGGTCTCTAAAATCATCTTTCTTTCTCCAACGCACAGAAGACAGGGCTGAGTGGGGCCAGTCCCTCTGAGAAAGCTCCCCGTGCTTTGTCCAACCTTAGAGAAAAACAGAATAAAGTTGTATGTTTAATAAAATTTTTGATATCACACAAGATTACACAAGATTTTGACACATTGATTGAACGCACTCCCAGATTTGTGTGTGTGTGTGTGTGTGTGTGTGTGTGTGTGTGTGTGTGTGTGTGTGTGTGTGTGTCAGTGTTTATAAATTATATTATTTTCATGTACAGAGAAATATATCGAGCGATATCTCTATAATTTTGATAATAATGGCAGCATCATGAAAATCAGAAATAAAAGTCCTCAAGTTCTTGGTGTCAACCACAGCAGCTTCTGGAAAGGCTGCTCATTTATATACTCAGTACTAGGTTAGAGCTCCTTTATCATGGATGACTTCTGAAGAAGCTGCTTGAACATTTTGGACTTTCCCACAATATTCCTATTTATTGAGATACAACTGTAATTACATATGCATTTGTTATGTATCTGTGTGTAGTTGGTTGTAATTCTAAACACTTTTACCCATATTCAGTCATTGATTGAATGGTATTTAATTGTATTTATACCTATTTTTTTAAGTAGTACATTAACACTTGATGTAACATGGAAGGTATCACAAAGCTTCCCATGTTGTCATTTTGTCCGTCCCAAAATGGGACACTAAATTAAGTTTGCCTTAAAGCTGGATCTGTAACTGAATTCTTTTAAATGTTTTTTCAGACCTCGAGTTTGGAGGAGGAAAACACAAAGGGGGTAGATGTCGGCCTTCTCATTGTTGCAGACGAGGGTGGCAGCAAGCAAGAGGTCCTGGATAAAGACATTGTAGATGTTGCTTGTTGTACTGGAAGAGCATGTAGTTTTGCACGACCTCAGAGATGTGGCAAACAGTTTTGTAAGCTACGCTTTCACTTCTAAAGAAATATTGAACAGTTGCTATATTAACTTCTTCATGGTAGTATTTTGATGCCAAGTCACATTCATATGAAAAAAAGCTATTGTCAGTTTTGAAATTGATTAAAGTGTTTTGAATCTCATCACATGTTGAGAAATCATTTTTACATAGTAATTTTTGAAAATTAAGATTTTGGTTGTTTTATGAAATTACAGGGTCCTGTTTTGTAATTAACATGTCACAAGTAAGATGAACAAGTCAAGAAAAAAGTTACCTGGCTGCCTTAAAAAGATAAGTTGATTCAACAAAACACTTTGTTGAGCTAACATAACAGTCATATTTGCACAAATGTAAATTATAAATTGATCCAACAAGATACTTAGTTCAGGCCAGATATATTTTCATGTTTTTACAACTCAATATACCAACTTGTTGATCTAACTTATATTTTCATGTTGTTTCTACTAAGATTTAGGTTTGTGAAACTTGAAATTGCTTGTTGGTCCAACTGAAAAGACTTGTTGATTAAACTTAAAGTATCAAGTTGGTAGAACTAATTTATCAGCACTGTATTTGTCACCCTGACTAATAAAACTAAGTTTGAGGAACGAAGACAAAAGTGGCAACAACTTCAATTTCTTTGCTTCCTGCACTTCACATTTTAAGGCAGCCAGGTAACAAATTATTTTAAGTTGAGCTAGCTTTTTTTTTTTTTTTACAGTGTTGGCACCATGGACCTTTCTTTGAACTCTCTAAAAAGATTTTGTATCACTTTTGCTACAGTATTCTGACTGACAAGTAAAGCTTTGCTGATCTTCTTGTAGCCTTCACCTTTGTTGTGTAAATAAATTATTTTCTTTCTCAGGCTTTGTGACATTTCTCTTCAATGTGGTGTCATTGCTGACAGCATGAAATGGAAAGAAGTTTTCTCTATTAAGTAACCTGTTTGATAATCAACTGTCTGCTGGACACCTGTTCAGCAAATAAATAGACTGTGGTTGAAATCTTGTTCATTGGGATTTTGTACTCTGAAATTTAGCTTTGCTCCTGAGACTTCCATTGGGGTGTATTCATTTTTGCAACATGGTCTTGAATGAATTTGTTTGGAAAAGTATAGTGCATGCAAACTCACAAATCTTGTTTGCAATCAATGGCCCATATTTGTAGGAAAATTTTGTAGTATAGTGTCGCAAGGAGTATTTTCATTCTGATAGGAAAGTGAAGGTTTTCTGACAAATCTGTTGGGGTGTACTCATTTATGCTGAACACTATATATATATATATAGATCTAAAGATACATTTTTAATCACAACTTTATTTCATTTGTTCATCCGTGTAATTCAGATTTTTAAGATCCCAGTTTTGTTTGCAAAATTTGTTCTTGTGCTTAAATTCATTGTTTCTGTTTGCATAATAAAGACACAAATTTATCTCTGTAGAGTGTAAGATATTGTGCAACTAAATGTATAAATGATGGGCCTTCTCCTAAACAGAGCTTAAGAAAAAATCAGAAAAAAATAATCAGAATTTACTTTATTGTCCCGTCAAGGGAGATTGGTGCTGCAACCGGAACACAAAGGACAAGACACAATGGCAATAGTAAAAAGTCTAAAATACAGAAATGATAGACAACACAACGACTAAAAGAGGTAAGATAAGAAACACCATACACATATGAAGGCGATGACCATGTTTAGACCCAAGCTCAAACCAAAAAATGGAAAGTAACATGCAAGTTAATGCAGAAAAGTGCGAAGTGTGAAAGTGCATGTAGGGCAACAATGATGATAGAGCAAGAGAAACATAAGCAACCAACAAACTAATTGCCATTAAGTAAATGCATTGCACTGGGGAAAAAAGAGCCCTGAAATCTTTTAGTCCTCCTCTTAGGAACCCTAAAACGACGGCCAGAGGGCAAAAGCTCAAACTCGATTTTAAGCGGATGATTACAACAATCTAAAATGTTATAGATAGAAATCAGCCCCGCCTGCTGGGTTCCAGAGATTTTTCCAGCTGTTTTGACCAAAATTCCGAGACGGTTCCTACTGGACAAGTTCAGGTTTCCAAACCAAGCAACAATACAGAAAGTAAGAACAGATTCAATAAAACTTCTGTAGAACAGAGTCATCATCTTCAGCCTGTCAGTACATGGTTTTTCTCTGATATCTTGAGTCTGCTGCTGTTACCTGCTGTTGGAAAGCCTCTCTCACAGTTTGGGGGACAGGAGAAGAGAAAATGGAGCTTGCCTTGTGTTTCCCCCTGAAAAACATTGATTACAGATCCTCAGCTCTCTGCGCTTTCATTCTTTCTTACAGCCACCTCTTTCAACCTGGAGCTGATGCTCACTTAGTCTGTACATTGTTACTGTGCATCTCTGTTTAGGCTTTTTGTGCTGATCAAATAGTGTGGAGAATAATATCTATGCAATAAGCCATAGTATTCTAATTCAGTGACGGATTTCATTTCATTTTTTTCTAAATATCAGAGTAAGTAGTTTCGTTCACTTTCTCTATTTGTGCCAGGTAAGTTTTGGAGTGGTTTTGGAGATTTTGAAGTGGCAGGTTTCTCAGATGTTTCTCAGAAGGTCTGTCTCTTGGCAGGAGCTGTTACTGAGAAAGGCCTTGTGGAGATGAGAATCAGCATCAGCTTGTGCTAAGTGAACCTGGAACTTAACAGACCTTTTGACCATGTGTGTAGAGAGAGAGAGGGAAGTGTCCCAGCTCTGCTCTGCATGATTGGGACACTTTCTGTGGACCTTGAGGATTTCTTTGCCAAATTGCAGATGAAAATTTTCTGTGGATGTTGTGTCCGATGAGCTGTGTCTCTGTGTGATCTGAGGGCCCACACTTCAATTCTATACAGAAGAATGGGCTGAATTACACTCTTGAATAGTTTCAGCCACATTTGAATTGGAAGTTTGGGTTGATTGAGCCAACTTTTCATGCTGTTGTGCCTTATCTGTGAGGGAATTTACTGCTTTGATAGCCAGGTAATTGTACACCATCGTAGGCTGGAGTGTGCTCTCTCTAACAGTGAAAACATTCTTGTATTCTTTTGACCTGGCCTTTTCTGGGATACCGTGAATTAAGTTTTGTCCACGTTAATCTCTAACACCTGGTTCTGGCAAAAGGTCCCCGACAGGAAGGTTCCACTGTAGGCCATGTTCTGTTCCAGACAAAAGAGCCAGGTCATCTGCATACATGAGGAATTTCATTTCATTGCCTTGTAGATCAAGTCCTAGGCTTGGAAATTGTTCAAGAAGGGTGGCCAATTTGTTGCTATAAATGTTGAACAGGGTAGGTTACAGCCCTGATGTACCCCTCTTCATTATTTGAAGAACTCTGTTCTTTTGTATTTAATCTTACACAGAAACTCTCTCTCTCGCTCTCTCGCTCTCTCTCTGACTTCTCCAGCTTGTCCTCTCTCTGTCTCTTTCCCTCCATTTGTTATGTCACTCCATATTGAAAGTAAGAGTGTTTGGAAAGTGCTGTTGATTCCTTGCCATTATTGCCAAGGTTTGCACACCACCTTGTGGTCATGGGTAAAAACCACTCGCTGTGTGAGCAAAGCACTTCAGGCTCAGGTCAACTTTTCAAAGCCACACATCAACCAGATAAAACAGCTACAATGTGTTAGCGTATGTCAAATGCAAATAGATCACACTGACACTAAAACAGATCTTTAGTGAAACCCTCCACTCTTTGCTGTCAAATATTTGACCATTTAGAATTTCATAGCAGGAAACACTGAACACATACAGTTGAATTAACATTTCACACAATGTCACACGCCATCACACAAGTTCTCACTTCGCCACATAACTTCACACAATGTCACACAACTTTTCATGTCACAGAGTTGCAAGACATTACACATCACACAGTGCCACACAACATCACACAGGGTCACGCAGGGCAGCACAAGGTCGCACAACGTCATATAATGTCTCCCTACACCTTGCAATGTTTTACGTCACACAAACATCACACCTTATAGGACATCACACAACGTCCCAGCTGTGTGGGATTTGGGTCTTACATCAGCCCAAGGAACAATGGGCAAAGGGCCCCACAGAGAAAAGCATTAGTCTAGATGCCCGTCTCCTGTGGCTCAGCCCCCCCAGCTGGTGGAGACAGGAGGAACCTCCATTCCGTTTTTCACTGGTTCTTTGAAGGTGGTTTCAGGTGTCATGGTTGTCCCCTGGGACTGGGACCCGGAAAGACCGCTGAGTTCATCACAGGGATCAAGCAGGACCTTCAAAATCCCCACCAGCAGTTTCTTTGAATGAGGTTCATCCACCTTGGAATCACAAAGAGAGGTTGTTGTAGCTCTGTTCACCCTAACAAGCAGAAGTCTGGGCAGAGTCTGGCACCCAGTGAGCGGGGCAGTGGCCCCCTTTGTCACATCTTGACATTCAGCTCTAACTGAAGCTTCCAGCAGATGCCCTGACCCCTGGTGTCTGGCTGCAGTATAGGTCATAAACCCTGCTCCTAATGCATTCTGGATACGAGTCAGGAAAACTTAAAAAAAATATTACACCAGGTAGAAATGGTTCTGACATCCTTACGATGTGGTGGTATGATGATGATATTTGGCTGCATTGTGTTCATGTCTTTCTTTTTTTTAACTGAGGAGTTGGTTTTTCATTAGATATTGGACGTTAAAAACCAAGTAAAAAGTTTTGCTTAATGATGGTTGATAGCTGCCGTTGTGAGTAGTAGCATATAGGAAACTTTGGGAAAGAGTGCCGAAAAGAGAGTGTACCTTCGAAAGAAGACAAAATAAATGTTTTTATTTCTTTATTTTTGACCCGGGAAATGCTCTACCGCGCAGACTCTGGCCTCACAATGGCGGCCGAATCCAGCTCCATTTTGGCTTCAAAATCGTGCAACAGTAACAGGTGGAGCCATGTTGTAACTTGTCCATTCTATATACAGTCTATGATTGAGATAAGGCAGCAAGATTCTGGTCTTTTGAGCGGTGATGTTCTTCTTATAGTTTGTGTTTGAAGATCATTAACTTTCATTTTTGGAGCAAGTTATGCTAAATAAATCCGCACATGAACTTGAAATGCAAGAACTCATGGGTACAATAATTGTCTGTTGTATGTGGCATGGTTCACATCAAATAGCTTAAGTTTATAATGGTTTTTCTGTGACACAGTGGAAAGAACCAATTTCCTACGCAGACACACACACACACACACACAAAATCACAGGATATCTTCTTCAAGATGACTCACACTCTTAAGCACTGTGTAGACAAAATAATACACATGAAACCCTCAATACTTTCTTTAAGTTACAGGGCAAAAAAAAAAGTTGGACTGCATGTCGCCTGTATGTCCACATTTCTACAGCTGCATGATTCACCCCTTCTGCCTCAAAAGAGACATTAACTGAAAATGTCCAGCAGATGGCAGCAGACACTGAAACAAGGTGAGAGCAATGGTATCACTTTCATCTACATGACGTGTTTCTTGTGTGTTATCTGCGGCAGGAAGTCATGATGGATGCTTGCTGTGCGAAAGAGTGCTCAGGTACCTTGCACTTTCTAATCTCAATTTGAATAGTTGGAGCACAAACATTGAACTAGTTCATTTGTCTTTCATCACACTATGTGAGCCAGCACGCCTCCCAAAGGCCTGTGGCTGATCCTCCTTAGCTTGGACTATGAGAGGTGTTGTCTTTGACAAAGAAGTGAACACTGTTGGAGCTGAGGCCAAACACAACACAACACAACACAACAGAATCTGATTTGAAATGAACTATGATCAGCAGTATGATGCTGCCAACATATCATTTTTTCCACTTTAAAGAATACAATAGGAGGGCTTCCTGTTACTTTCAAAGAGATGAATGCTCAACAGAGTAAATGTGCTTGATTCCACTTACACTCCATCAGTACCTGAGACTGCTTTGTTACATGACATGAATTGGCATGAGTCCCTGCAGAAAGGGAACATTCACAAAACAAACAACATTGGGTCATTGTGAGTCCACACTGCCAGCTAATGTTAGCTTCATTTTTTTCTTTTTGGGCTTTTCATCCCATTTTATATTTTCTACCCTCTTTCAATTCCCCAAAACAGTGCTTTACAGAGACCTTTTTTGGTGTGTTAGGCTATTACTAAGTACAGAAAAAGGAGGGCTGTTGTAGAACAAAGCACAAAGGTTTCTTTAGTCCAAGCTCCACTCTGAGTATGCCTGATGTACTCAGAGTACTGTGGAGTACGGTAAATTATCAAAAGTCTTCCAAAAAGATCTGTGTAGAGCAGAGGAAATCTTTATTATCCCTATCTCACCAGGAGAAAGTTTTCAACCTTAAGCTGCAAGAATTTGATTTAGAAATGGAAGGGAAAATGCACCAATGTAAATATTTCAAGGACCAATAATAGAACAAACAGACTGACATCAATAATGTTACAATCCCTCCCATATAAACAAGAAACTTAGGTTTGGAAACATATCATTCATTATCATGGAACAAATATCTGAATAATTCAGTCTATGATCGTTTTAACAGGCATGGTGGTTTGGCCTGTCCAGTTTGACTCACATGGTTCCCTCCTTTGTTTGACTGATGCAGTTTGGAGAGAAAGGGGGAGACTGAGTCTGACAGGGAGCAGTTGTATTAGGTTTAGCAGGTGTTTGGTTGGTGCCCCTAACAGACATGAAGTCTGTGGTAGATGAAGGAGGGAAAAGCCACTGAAGAGTCTGGGTAAGTTGTCTCAGAAGGCCTGAAGGACTGTAAGTAGACAGAGGAGCTAAGGAAAGACGCTGCACATAGAATAGAAAAAAAACTGACAGATCAGGACACCGATAGATTGAAGCTTTGGTGTGTACAGTTTGGGTTATTCCTTTGACTGATGTGGCCCAGGTCAGCACATGAAGCTCAGACTTCAAAGGTTGAAAAGAGAAGGTTTAGCCCAGTCACACATAGGGATGTTGGGAGCTCCTAACCTGTCTTAGTTGTGTGATGCTGTGGGAAAGAGGGATACTTCAGTTACTATGCCCCGTGCTAGAAAATCTAAATGTTTCATACATCCCCTGTGAAGCACCTCCACTGTCAGGCACAGAGGCAACTGTGGTCTGGTTTCTATCCAGTTCTAAGATTGCAGATTCTTCTGATTAAAGCTGAGGTCTGTTGAGTTTATATGTTCATCTGAAAATATCAAAATCTTCTACATCAGCAAGTTAAAGTCAGTGTCACAGTGATCAGGTGACTGAACATAGAAATAGAAGAAGAAGAAGGAGAAGAAGAAGCAGGAGGAGTATGGCAAGTGATTTTATCATCTAAAAGCTAGGCCGGATATGCAATGCGGATATCTGTAATTCAGTTTCGCCTCATCAAGGCTAGGATTGAGCAAACAAGAACCTTTTACCCTGTCTAACCTGCTGTCTCAATGTCCCATCACCTTTACCTGCTCTTAAAAAAGAATATTTTGAAATGTTTCTTATATTTCACTCAATAACTGTCAGCAGATACTTTCTTCAGTGAACCTACTTTAAAAATCAATGTTCAATATCTTCATCCATGCCTTTGTGAACTTAACAGATGCTTCTTCAATGTTTTCATTCTGATTTATGTTCAGATCCATGTGGGCAGGATTTTTATAAAGTGTCCTCTACTACAACACACACCGTAATGCAAAACAATCCCATCAAGATGCAGAAAAATGTAAAATACAATACACACAATGAAAAAGATGGACACTGTTAACAGCATTTGTAAAATTGTTCACCGTATAAAATTAAAAACTAGATTTTGAAGCAGAATTATTGTGATTTTTCTTTATTAGCTGAACACTCATTTAAGAACATTTAAGGGGTATGACCGTATGGGTAACGCTGTCTGTGTCTAATCAGCTGTCCACATCTAATAAGACAGATGACATTACAACAGACAAAGTGGGAAGTTAAAGGGGATCAAAAGGGGATTCAGGGGGATGTTGTTTGGGTTTGGGTGATAGAGGAGGGCTAAATGGTCTTTAGAGAGGAAGTCACTGGTCATCACTGGGGTTTCCTCTGTCTTTTAAAAAGGCCCGGGAACCTTTTCCTCTTGGTCTTCTTTGGTCTTTTCTTGGACACCTTCTCCATCTGACCACCGAGGATCCTCAGGCTGTCCATCAGGGGGGTGGCTGATCTTACTTCCTCCTCCTCCCTCACTGGAGTCTTCTGACTGTCCTCGATGGACCCTAGGAGAGAGGCCTTTTCCTGCTGCCTCTGGGCCTGTTGTTGATCCAGGTCTTCTTGGACTTGTTTCAGAGAGGCCTTCAGTCTCTGGTGGTCTCTCTCTGCTCTGTGAGGAGCCGTGAGCTGTCCTCCTCCCACGAACATTTCTGGGTCTTCAGCTCCATTTGGGCCTGTTGCAGCTGCTCTGACATCCTTTGAGAATCCTCTTAGTGTTTAGTTTAGTGTATTCACACACATCAACCTTGACTAACACTACACACATGCATACATATACATATACATATACATATACATACACATATACATATACATACACATATACATATACATGATTTCCCAGGAGCTTAGATCTTTCCCCCTCCCACAGTAGTCTTTTTTTCTCCATGTCTTCTTTGGCCTGACAGAGAGTGGTCTCCATCCTGCCAGCTTCCTTCTCTTAAACAGACATCAAGTGAGACCTTTTCTCAATGCCACAGGTGTTGAAGTCTGTCCAAGTTCACTTGTGCCTGGTTCTGTACAGTCTGCATCATCTTCCCCCCTTGAATCTGTTTCTGATGGGTATGAAACTTTACCTTCTCCCACTGGCACTTCATGCTGTTGGTGACTTCCTGGGCATGTTTAAGAGCAGCCTCCATACTACAGGTTTTTTCCTTATTCTCTTCCAGCAGAACTTTTCTCCTCCCACTGCTGCCTCTGAGTCTCCAGCTCCTCTTGGGCCTGGTTCAGGGCCTACAGCTCACTGATTTCTTTTTGCTCTAACAGGTGATGGGACCTCTCCTCCTCCAGCTTCTGGTTGTTGTTCGTTGACTGATCTTCTTGCCCCTCATTCTCTATAGGCTCAGTGATGCACCTCTTCGGGAAGATGGGACCTGGTCTCAGATAACTGTGTCTGCTGTAGAGCAGCATGTAGTTTATGGATTTCTCCAATAAGGAAAAACCTCTCCTGTGCTCACAGGTGTGCCCAGTTGTGCATGTCCCAGACAACCTGTGACAGAAAGGCTTTTAGTTTGGTGGTCTCCTCTGTTTGCAGGGCCAGGCTCTCCTCTATCTCTCTGTCTCTCTGTCTCTACCTGTCTTGCTCCTTGAATGCTTTCTGCGTTGTGGAAGTGGTTCCGAATGCTATGATTCACCAAGTGTATCTGTCTGGCTTGATAGCTTGAGCTTGTACAGCTTTGAGAACAAAGACCTCCCAAGGCATTAACATGTTCTTCTTACACAAAAGGCACAATGTTTTTATTTGATTTATTTGAATGAAAACAATCATTTGAAGAAGGCCCTTACACTTGTATTCATTTTTACTTTATTTTCTAGTTTCATTTACCTGTTAGTTAGTTTTTTCCCCTTTTTTTGCTGACGAGTAAGGAATAAAAAAAATAACTGTTTAGTTTGTATTTCAAATTTTAAAAAGTTGATGTAAAAGACGAAAATCAACCAATATTTTTCTTTTTCCTAAAAAGAAAAAAGAAAAACAGATTGCTTAATTAACTAATGTAAAATAAAGCAAGGGAAGAGAATTGTTATATTTTTCAGCCTGTATTACTGCCAAGGGATGCCAGGATATTTACAGATATCTTTAATTCACCTCAGTGCAAGATATCTACAATTCCTTTTTCATATATCCAACATAAAATTATGACGCTGCAAAAATGAATTGTAGATATCTGTTGATAGAATTTTGACTAGACTTAGTGTATTTAGAGATATCCTGAATTGGAATTACAGATATCCACAATTCATTTGCAGATATCAGCAATTCACATTTTGGATGTCCAAAATGGCGTAGGATATATCTTGAATGACAACTGTGGATAGGCAGAATGTATTTGCGGACATCTGAAATGTTCTTTTTGACTAGGCGAACATGAATGACAGATACGGGTCAATGACGTGACGTCCCCTTTTTTGTGTCCGAGTGCAATATTTCCTTACATCATGAATTGAGTATTTCATCACATGTATTTCTTTATTCTATGAAACCTGTCTTATTTGAACACATCTTTAAACTATTAAAATATAACATGTTTTTCACACAAAACCAAGGAGTTTGGGGGTTTTACAGTCCACCACATTGGCAGGACTGTTCATAGGTGTCATTAATTTGAGATTTTTAACTTACAGTCAATAACATTTACCTTTAATTTTTATGTCACCGTAATAAAATACGAACTTGGAAAAATTTATAAACATTCTTTGCAAATAAAAAGAATTTTAAAGCTGTTGAGAAATTTAAAAAACTTTTATTTTCCGTAATTTTCACCTTGTCAAATGTCAGGGTGGTGCAACCGTAACATTAGACTTTTACTTTAAAGTGAAGAGAATAAAACAGGAAACAGGAAACTGCATCAGCCAGAGGACCCCAAATGACATTTGTGACCAAGTGGAAAAGTTTGTAGATTTCTCTGAAATACTGATAAAAAAGGTTTTTTCACTTCATTGGTGACTGGAACAATTTCCATGTCAGGTGGTACAACCAATGTAATGATGTGAAATGTTATTTTAACATCAAATTATTTATCTTATTCACAAATAAAAGAAATGAAACCAACAAAATGAAAATATATGAGTCACTACTCTGTGAACTCTCTATGAACGGTTATTAAAGTGTGTCTTTTTTATTGTCCTTGTATATTTATATAAAAGTATATAAACCAACGTGGTGGACTGTAAAAACCCACGAGTTTAATTTTTATGATTTTTTATTACTTGGATTTTTGAAACTTTACAACCAGTTGATGACTTTAGAGTTAGAAAAAATAATTCTTCTCTCAGACATATGTTTTATCCATTTTCAAAGAACTTTTTAAAAATAAGTTTTTAGACCCTCTTTTTGTCATTGACCCATACTTTGATTTAAAATTCCGACTATCCAAAACGTAATTCCAACTAATTATGAATACGTTGTTGATTTCTGAAATGTCAATTTCGGATAGTCAAACTTAGCGTTCAAATGTTAACATCACTTGCCGTAGGGGGAGAAGAGTTTGAAGAAGAACTCGCAGGTGGCCACAGGATCAAAACTCACTGCAGCAGCGTGCGGTGACGTCGACTTGGAGTCAACCGTGCGCGCGGCCAATCGTGATCTCCGCAGGTGTGGCTCAGGGTGTCAGACTGAGTGGCGTTAGTGCGTCAACGAAGTGTGTGTGAGTGTGACTCTGCTGGGAGGATGGAAGGGCGCGTGCCGTGTCAGGTAAGTGTTCACAATGTCAGTACATTTATGAGTCAGTCTCATCAAACAGAGGCTCGAAGGTTATTCTCGGTGCTGGGAGCAGCGGCACGAGACCTCCAACTTTGATTTGTCTGAGCTGACGGTGTGCACGCGCTTCAGGTGCCCTGGAGATACACGCGCCTTTTGGCTTCAGAGACGGTGAAAAGTGGCTTTGGAAACATAGTTTTCTCTGTTTGTTATAGTTTTTGTATGTTTGTCTACTTTTTCTTCTCTGCCAGTTGTTTGAACCCACCGGCCGCTCTTTACGACATTAAGTGTTGTATATTTAAAAACTTTACCCTTCATTGCAACTCGGTATCCCTTTTTCCAATCTGTGTTACTGTGTTACCTGTTTTACCTTTTTTACCCCTTTATTCACTTGGTCACCATATTTACTCTCTGTATCACTTATTTACTCTTTGTGTCACTTTGATTAATCTAAGTGTCACGGCATTTATTCTCTGTTATTTCATTTACACATTGTCACTGCATTTGTTCTGTGATTTCTTTACATCGATGAGAATGTCACGCCATCGCATGTGAACCATCTCTTCTGACCTGCTGACAGCATTTACTTGAATATTAAATCCATTTAACTTTCAGCCTGTGGGTTAGAAAAAGCACAGGAAAACTTCTACTGTGTTGTAATTCCTGTAATGATTGCTCACCAGCAAAGGACAGAACCAAAGTGGCACCTTTAGATCACTGTGAAAACAACATCACCCTGAGAACATTCAATTAGCATCAGATAAGGACTAGTTGGTGAAACTACCTTTTAGACCAATTAGACCAATTTTAGTAGATCAATCTCATTTTGCAAAGACTTCGACCTGCCCCTGTCAGGTGTCAGAAGCATGCCTGTGTTCAGCTTAGGTGTCTCCTCTGAGTGTGTGACTCAGCCTCAGCAGGCCCACAGGTGTTTCACATTAAACAAACAGCTCACACCCCTAATGTGGAGCAGACATCTGAAACAGGAGCAGGAAAGAAGGGGGTGATGGACTTCAATCTTTGACTCACAGCTCAGCAGCAGGTTAAGAAGAATTAGGAGCAAGTCAGATTCACCGAAGTTTTTGGTAATAGAGTCGTCCTGGGGCCTGTACTATGGAGCTAGATTAACACATTCAGGATCTCTTTCCATACCTTGGGTTGATTTAACTGGACATTCTCAGTCCAGATAATCTGTACTGGATATCAGTCTGTCAGTCAAACACAGAGAAACAGGAGAAACCCTGCTGCAGGGCAGCCAACTTTACCATGATGGAGCAGACAATGATTCCTCAAAAAAAGTTATTAAATTGAATATTCACCAAACACATCACCCAGAAAAAGAGCAACTGCTACTGCAGCAAAAGTCAAGAAGGAGTGCTGGCAGAAAATTGCCCACTCTGTTAATGTGTAAATTCGTGAGATTATATGATATTAACTAATCAAACAATATACTCCTGTCATTCATTTAACGATCTTACAACACAGATGTTTGGGGCAAAGTTCCTCTTTCTGTGGTCTTTCTTTGTTTTATATTATAAATTGAGTTCTTTTGAGTCGCAGAGTTTTGTGCTGGAATGTTAATTCCTCACTGTGACGGCGTGATGAGTAGTAGTGGGTTCATGTTTCTGCAGTTGTGCCATGACCATTGTTATTAACCTCATTATTACAGATGGGCCCAACTGCAATGTGTTACATTTGCATCATGTGAAATCAATTGATAAATGTAGGGAAGTCCAAATCTGTATCTTTCACAGACTAACCTTATAAAATTCAGTTCAAACACATCATCTAGGCCAAAAGCAACATTTTTGCAGCGGTTAATGCATAAATTTGTGAAATTTGACAATATTAATTCATTGGACAATATTAACAGAACTCTGAGCACTCCACTTCACTTCGTTAGGCACAGATGTTTTGGGCAGAGCTCTACTTCATGTGAACATGCGTGGTGTTGGAATACAAATTTACCAGTGTTGGGCCCATTACAGAATAAAAGTAGTAAATTATTCATTACTCATTACTCTCTTTGAAAGTAATATTATTACTTGACTTATTACACCCTTCCAAAAGTAATGTATTACATTACTGATGATATTACTGTAATTTACAGACCAAGTTGGTAGTTGTGTCCTTTGATAGGAGAGGGAGAGGATGCTGATGCAGTTTACTGCTTCTCCAGTCCACAGTTTTGATGACACTTATTGAAGTCAGTGTTGGTAATCTGATGCACAAGATGCACTTTTTGTTATATTGGTTAAAATGATCTTTATGTCCCAATAGCAATTAATACAAGATGTGTTCTTAAAAAGGAGCAGAAACATCCACTATCTACAGCAGGAGTAATCCTGTAAAAACACCAACCAGTCCGAGTGTTTGTGACACACTGTTTTTAATCACTCAAATCGCCCCCTGCTGTCCTGCTCTTTCATTGCACCAGCGTGCACTGATAACCCTGATCCAATGCACGAGCACAGAGGGATCCCAGTACGCTGGAGAATGACAGAAAAAGTCTTTATACCTCAGTTATTAGTAACCGCTCCTCCTGCTAAACAGAGCAGAAAAAGAAAGACAGAGACAAAGAAGCTGAAACGAGAGAGACCTGGGCAAAAACCAGAATTCACATCAGGACAGTTTTTCAGCACGGAGACAGCTCAAAGAAGTCAAAGCTTTAAAAGTGATGCCACGGTCGCTCAGTTTCTGTTGGAAAGGTAAGTTCAGGCATTTTTAGGAGGATAAGTTCAATCATGATGAAATATTTAGCCATGTATCTTGTTATGTGGTGATTTCATTCCGATGCTAACGTTAGCTTCTGTGTCCGTGGTGATTCTGAGTACCTGTCGTTTTAGTCATGTCAGCAGTCATGTTTTTTACTCGGGTTTTTTCTGTTTTGGTGTGAAATAGCAAGTTTACACATATTTAGCCACGTTAGCCGCCAGTTAGCTTCTCTGTCGGTAAAAGCCTTTACATTTGTTACTTTTCTGAAACCCAGTCTAACATATTTGATTATATTTCTCAGTATGTGTCAGGGCATTAGTTTGATTCATACAGACAGACAGGCTTTGAACTGGAGGTTTTGCAGTTGTGTAATATCTGGTATCTCTGTGTTGTTTCAGTTTGTGAAGGATCGTCCACTTCCACGCCAGTCAAAGCGACTGTCATCAGTCACTGGTACATGAGGATAATGCTCTGTGACAGTAGCTATGTTTGTATGTTTTAACCTTATCATGATACTGTTGTGATGTTTCTTACCCCTGAGTGGGACATGACTTGTTTTACAGAATAAAAATGACGCGCTGATGACCAGTTTTGAGTCTGTTTTTCTGAATCAATTATGATCATGATCATATGTTCGCGGAGCAGCTGCGCTCGTGCATGAGAGTAGCAGCGTTGTTTTTTGTTTTTATTTTGTTTTTTTTTTGGGGGGGGGGGGGTGGTGCTATGCTCAAAGTCGTGCTAGTTTTCCAGGACTGCCAACCCTGCCTTTAAGTCTGAGTGACTTTTTTTTTCTTGTGATATCTTTGTCTCCCAGCAAACTATTCTGTCATACCCCGGATAATGTTTTTAACTGATTTCCTCCTGCTTTCTGCCAACCTGTGTTCTTTTTTTTTTTTAACAAACCCTTGTAGCACTTTGATATTTCTTGGAAATTAGAAGTGCGTTTTGAATACAATTTATGACTGTATTACAATACTTACAACCCAAAACCAGTAAAGTTCCCACGTTGTGTAAATTGTAAATAAAAACAGAATACAATGATTTACAAATCCTTTTTAACTTATATTCAATTTAATACACTGCAGAGACAAGATATTCAACGTTCGAACTGAGAAACTTTATTTTCTTTTGCAAATAATCATCAACTTAGAATTTAATGGCAGCAACACATTGCAAAAAAGTTGGCACAGGGCATTTTTACCACTGTGTTACGTTGCCTTTCCTTTTAACAACCCTCAGTAAACGTTTGGGAACTGAGGAGACCAATTTTTGAAGCTTTTCTGGTGGAATTCTTTCCCATTCTTGCTTGATGTACAGCTTAAGTTGTTCAACAGTCCGGGGTCTCCGTTGTTGTATTTTACGTTTCATAATGCGCCACACATTTTCAGGGGTCAAAGGTCACGGGCATTCAACGTTGGTTTTGGGCCTTGCCGTTCACGTGCAGTAATTTCTCCAGATTCTCTGAACCTTTTGATGATATTACCGATCGTTGATGATGAAATCCCTAAATTCCTTGCAATAGCTCGTTGAGAAATGTTGTTCTTAAACTGTTCGACAATTTGCTCACGCATTTGTTCACAAAGTGGTGACCCTCGCCTCATCCTTGTTTGTGAATAACTGAGCATTTCAGGGAAGCTGCTTTTATACCCAATCATGGCACCCACCTGTTCCCAATGAGCCTGTTCACCTGTGGGATGTTCCAAATAAGTGTTTGATGAGCATTCCTCAACTTCCTCAGTCTTTTTTGACACTTGTGCCAGCTTTTTAGAAACATGTTGCAGGCATCACATTCCAAATGAGATAATATTTGCAAAAATTATCAAAGTTTACCAGTTCAAACGTTAAGTATCTTGTCTTTGCTGTGTATTCAGTTGAACATAGGTTGAAAGGGATTTGCAAATCATTGTTTTCTGTTTTTATTTATGATTTACAAAACGTGCCAACTTCACTGGTTTTGGGTTTTGTGTATGTAACGTTCCTGTCGTCTTTCCTCTTCACAAAACTAAAGTAACGGGTGTATTTCCAGCCGTTAAACTTAAATGTACTGCCCCATCTTTCAAGCTAGCTAGGGTTGCCAGTTATGTATGAGGAATATGGTAAAAACAAGCCCATCAGCCAAGCAGACTACGTGCAGCTGAGCTTAACTCGTGAGTTCCCACCCAATTTTGGCCTATTTACCATTCTACATTTCAGAGCTTATGACTGTAGAACAATAAGGTCAAAATTCAGCAGTGACGCCTCATTTGAAATATTAAAATCTCTTGTTTCAGAAAATGTCATGTTTTTTATGTGGCTAAAGTTCACATCAGGATAAATGCAGCTGAAACACCTTTTTTTTGTCCTATCTATTTTTATAACCAATTTTTGAACATCATTAACTACAAGATGCTTCTGCTTCATGCCAGACATAAGACATCCACCACATCACTTCTACATCCTGTCATCAACACTTGGGTGAAAATTGGACTTCCTGGGTAAAATCTTGTAGGAGTAAAAGAGTTTTTAGTCTCAGGTGACCAACAACAGCAGGTGCATTCTCATTTTCCAGTCTAGTATAAAGTCTTTGTACAAATACAACCAGAAGTGTCAGGTCGCTGTGTCTTCTATGTAGTCAACTTTGTTCTCTCTGTGAAAAGGTTCACTAAAAATCGTGAAATTATAGCTCCTGCTCACGGATGGTACTGCTCCTGTTGCTCACATAACTGTGGAGGATTAAGCACGTTTTCCTTTATTTTACGCTGTTCTGCAGTCTATCTAGATTAGGCAGGCTTTGTGTGAACTGTAAGGCTATTGGCTACTGCACGTGATTGACAGGGCTGAAAGCCAATGAACAAGGCTGTTAGGTGGGATTAACACATTTCTGCGGTACAGTCCGGCAGAAACAAACTCACAGTAAAACAGCTGCGAGCTGCTGTCAGTGTCTCCTGGAGCAGACGCTCAGTGGTGCGAGCTGAGTGAACGCTCTGATTGAAAAGAGCGAAGACTAAGTGCAGCGTAGTACGCAGCGCTGACGTTCAGCAGAGCAGAGGCTCTCTGTGTGAATCGAGGGGGGTTAATAAATATCCTGAGGGTTGTTGTTTCCTCCTCCCACCGTGATTCATTTTCTAATCTCAATAAAGTTTAAACAGAAAGTGTGGGCTACACAGTGTGCCTGCGTGGCTAGTTCAGGAGAAGCTGATCAAGCTGGGACCACATGGTTTTTGACATGACGATGGTTATTGTTACCGTCAGCGTTTTTACCGGGGTTTACCATTACACCGGTAACCGTTACATATCTAGCTATAAGACTGTGAAGCTGCTGTTATAGATGAGAACGGACACAACAGACAGACAAACAACGGACTTTACAGGAGAAATTTCACCACTTGGAATAATTTGACAATTGACGTCACAGTTATTGTGATTGCCATCTGAGTGATTCTTTCACTAATTACGTTTTGTCTGTTGAGAAAACTGTAAACAAACCTAGCAGCTAAAATATGAGGAATCTAAGCTTTGTAGCGCCGTATAGCATTCTGATGTAGTGTTGGGCCAATACTGATACTATATCGGTATCGGGTGCCAATCTGAATTAATTTACGAATCGGCAAGTATCGGAGCATGAGGCATTTAATCCGATCCGATATTGAACTAATAGTGGCCTGTGCTGCAGCCTGCAGTGTTCCTTCACTCACACACCTGCAGGAGGCGTAGTCTTAACGTGGTGACGCACATATACAGCACCGTGCAAGCACGCTGGCAGAACAGAGGGAGGAGGGGTGTTTAGGTTGTGAGCATAGACTGTATACAGTCAATGGTTGTGAGCGGCGGGATCGGCGCAGCATGGCTTCTCAAGTGTGGAATTTCTTTTCAGTTGAGACTCCAAAAAGTAGCCACGCAAAGTGCAATGTGTGTGAAACAATGGTTCTGAGGGGTGGAAAGAGCGTTTTGACCTACAACACCACCAATTCGATCAAGCATCTAAAAAGTAAGCACGCGAAAGAACACGGGAGCTGATACAACTTCAGGCTAAACAACAACAATTGTCAATTACCGTCGTCCTGTCAAAAACCGTGGTTTCCCATCTTGATCAGAATCTCCTCAACTAGCTGCGCAGGTGCACTGTGTCGCCTCCATTTAAACTTTATTGAGATTGGAAATTGAATCATGTCGGCAGGAGGAGACAACAGCGCTCAGGAGTTTATCATCCCTCTAATAAAATCCCAGATTCACACATAAAGCGTCTGCTCCGCTGAACGTCAGCGCCGCGCGCTGCGCTGAGCTCTGCTCTTTTCAGTCAGAGCGTTCACTCAGTGCGCGCCACTGAGCGTCTGTTTCAGGAGACGCTGAGCTAAACTGTTTCACAGCGAGTCTGTTTTCGCCCTACTGTACCGCAGAAACACGTTCTGCAGAGCAGATTGCACCAAACAGGAAAAAGCTTCGACACAAACAAAGTATCCGATCATTTCAAAATAAAACACCATGTTCCTTCCCCCCTACATTAATTATTCTCAAGTGTCTGCTCAAGTTAGGAGCAGGAACATGGTGTTTTATTTTGAAATGATCGGATGCTTTGTTTATTTTTTTTTTTCCTGTTTGGTGTGATCTGCTCTGCAGAACTTGTTTCTGTGGTACAGTCGGGTGAAAACAGCTGTTTACATGCTGAACCCTTGTTCCTATGATGTTAATAATTGCACTTATGATAAGGTTTTGCCTATAATTTTGAAATATAATCAACACTGATAGATTTTTTTCAACTATTTCAGTTTGTTTAGGTCTGTCAGTGCTTTCTGAACATATTGAACACATTTTTAAAAATACCGCGATAATACCGAAAACCGTGGTAATTTTGGTCACAGTAACTGCAGGCTCAAATTTTTATACCATGACAATGCCATTACATCTTGCACTCAGGTTGTTGCAACACTATTTAACAAAGGGCTTGAAATTGAGAATCTTTTTTTGTTACTTAAATGGTTCTGCAGTTATGCGTGAACATTATTATTCAGATGCACCTGACTCTGGTATGTTACATTTATAACATATGACTCCATCAGTTGACAAACGTAGCACAGACCATCCTTAAAAATCGTTGGTACAGAATGTCATTAGGAAATCAAAAGGGTTATATTTCTCCCTAAAAACTCTCTCTCTCCTACATGCTCTGTGCACTAAAGCCAACAGGATCTTTTAAAAAAGGGCAGGTCATTTTTCTTGAAGTGCTGATTGGTCAGGAGGTGGAGCTTTTGTGCTCGTTGATCCCTGATCATCTGCTCTGGAGCAGGTTAGCCGTTCAGCATGAGTAACCATGGTGATTTATTCAGGTAAGAGGTGAAGCAGCATTGTAGGATGGAAAATCCAGTGTTTATCCTGAAGTTACCTCGATAAGAGATGTGCATTATTAATGTTCAGTTTGTTTGAATGAACACAATTTTAAGGTATGGTCAGCAGGAATTTTTGTTACTGTTTATAAACATAACATCCAAAGTGGGCTTCTTTTCTGGGGCTCAGTGCCAGCGGCAGCGCATGCCAACTGCCTCCAATCAAAGCGAACAACCGTAGCTTTGTAAACATACTCACTAGCAAGAGAGCACCTGCAGGACAGCTTTCTACCAAGGAGAAACTCAAGAGCTGTACTTAGGTTTGTATCGGTATGAAGATTTAACATCACTGTTATTGTGACCAAAATTATCACCATTATCGGTATTATTACTGTATTCTTAAAAATGTGTTCAGTATGTTCAGAAAGCACTGATAGACCTAAACAAACTGAAATAGTTTTAAACAGTGTTGATTATAATTCAAAAATATAGGCAAAACCTTATCAAAAGTGCAATTCTTAACGTCAAAGGAACAAGGGTTCAGCATGTAAACAACTGATTTGTCAGGAACATTTCCAGTCGTCCAGGTTTAAATTATACAAATCCAAACATTGAAGCTGTTCTTGTGCATTTTTAGATGCAGGTGCATAAACAGGCTGTTTTCTGAACTATTGCTCAAGTATCTGTTCAAGATGGGAGCAAGAGCATAGTGTTCTATTTTGAAATGACTGGATGTTCTGTTCGTTTCGTGTCTTTTTTCCTGTTTGGTACGACCTGCTCTCCAAAGATTAAAGCAATTCTGCAGCACACTCCAGCAAAGATAGTCTTGCAGTGAAACAGTTGCAAGCCATCGTTGGTGGCTCCCATTACAGACGTTCCACAGCGCGGGCTGAGTGAATTCTCTGGTTGAAAAGAGTGGTGGCTAAGTGCAGCATAGTGCCTGTGCTGACGTTTTGCAGTGCAGATGCTTTATGTGTGATATGGAGGTTGGAGGAGGGATGATAGATGTACTGAGCGCTGTCATCTTCTCCTTCCACCAGGATTCAATTTCTAATCCCAATTAAGTTTGAACAGAAAGTGTAGGCGACACAGTGCGCCTGTGCGGCTAGTTTGGGAAATTCTGATCAAGTTGGGAATGCACGTTTTTTTTAAAAGGAAAACTGTGATTGTTATTGTCAGCATTTTACCAGAGTTAACCTTTACGTCCATTATCGTTACATCCCTAGTCGTACTCCTGACTTCCTGCAGGTAAACAAGGTATCCTGCAGATATTGTATCATTCTTTCCCCATGACACGGCTGCTATCTTAGCCACTCAGGTTAGCTTCTCCCACTCACAATCATCGACATGCAAAGTCACTTTCACACTGGGCTGTGATTGGCTGGTCACCATGCCTACTCTCCACCCCAAGACAACCAAAATATCATCATACAGGCAGAGGGGAGGGTTGAGGCAGACACAGGCACACATGTATAGAGGCCCAGAGATGATGATTGAACAGATATTTCTGTGATAGTTGACATTTTTATTTTTTACCAAATCCTGGAGACCCTACCTTTAGCTATGCCATGCACTCATCATTACAAAACAGGTGTTTATTAAAACATCTTTTTCTTCGACTGCAGATCATGTAGGAGAAGGTAAGATCCATGTTTATAAGTGATTTACACAGCTGTAGAGGAAACACCAAAGAAAGAAAAAAGACTAACAGGGTGTTTTGACCTTCATAAACAGATTTGATCAGTGTGCGTTTGGTCTACATGTGCCAGGTCAGCTGACATAAAACAGGTGTGTGTCTGAGGTCTGCTGAGTGAGGTCCGAGCCTCCAGTTTCTAAGCTTTTGTTTGATTTCCCCTAGGGGCTGAATTTTCAAAGGGTCCTGGAGCTGGAAATGTGGTTAAGGTTGACCAACACAGAGCTGACCCAAGTGAACGGTCAGAGGAAGTATGGAGGTCCTCCTGCAGGTGAGAGGTGCTGTTCAGGTGTAGGTGTGGAAGTGATGGATGAAAAGATTTATCTTTAATTTCCCTCCTCTTCTATTGGAGGAGAGTGTTCAGATATGTCTGCATCTGAGGGGATGATACACACACACACACACACTCAGAATATAGGCTGTACATAGGGCTGGGGGATATACAGTTGTGCCCAAAAGTTTACACCCCCAGCAGAATTTCTGATTTTGTGGCCTTTTCTCAGAAAATATGAATGATAACACAAAAACCTTGTTATCATTCATGGTTGGTGGTTGGCTGAAGACATTTATTGAATGAAAAATTAGTTTACTCTTTTTTTAAATCATCAAATTATTTCGTTAAACTGACTCATGTCTTAACAATTATTATGAAATTAAGAGATAATTCAGCATAACAAAATAATTTGATGATTTGATATCACGAATGATCAATTAGTAGTATCTTGCAACAGCTCATGTTTAAAGAATAGCAGTTCACTTTTGCTCATGTTTGTTCTTAATGTTTTGAATTCCTACGGTTGTAAGAGTCAGTGAATGCATCTGAGAGAGCGGGGCTCAGAGAAGCAGGAGGGAGGGGTTGAGTATGTGTGTGTGTGTGTGTGCCTGTCTGTCTGTCTGTCTGTCTGTCTGTCTGTCTGTGACTAACACAGAGACCGCTGGAGTGTGATGTCCATGCTGGAGTTTTGCTCAAAAACCTGTGGATTTTCTTCTTCACAGAGCTGAGTAACTGCAGAAACTCTCCATGTTGCAAGAAACAGAATAAAAGTAAATCACCAAAGTGATCCATATTTTCCGTTTCTGTTTTCCGTTCTCCACAGTTTCCAAATTCAAACATAAGCTTAGCAATGTAAGTAATCACATCATAACATAATGATGTGGTATCACGAAATAACGAGATAACAATGGAGACCGCAGGTGTGTTGTGCAGAATGTGCGCTGAACGTCAGTTGGTGGATGTGACCAAACAAGGGTAGGATGCAGCATCATTGCTGATATTTCTTAGCTTTTGACAGATTACATGCACAATAGGCAGAGATGTCATGCAGCCACAAACATTTTTGTCTTGTCTCGTCCCATCTACGAAAACTCACACACGCCTCGTCATGTTTTCGTCATCAAAGAACTGTGTTAAGCTTGTCACCGTCTCAGTATAGTCATGAAAAAAAGTAGCATCGGCAAAATAATTTTGTCGTCATCATAGTTGACGAAAACACCACAAACATTACAGATGCGTCTGATAAAACCCCAAAAATAAAAATCTGAGCTGCAAAGAAAACAGAGGAAGGGGGAGAATCCTCAAACTGTCGTGTTGCACGTTTAAGATTCCCACAGACAGTTGATGGAGCAGGATGCTTCCCCTTTTATCGCCCAACCAACTTCCTGTTATAAACCTGTGTGTACTTCAAAATAAGAGCGCACTGTAAAACTAACATTACACCACAAAACTTCAGTAAGAGCCCAGGCTCAGAGACAGAAGTCACCAACAGAGTCCTCTCAGCACCAACAATATATAACAATATCCAGGTATCTGATTTATGGACATGAAAGTTAGATTAAGTCATCCCCAGTTTTGGTTCATGTATATTCAGATTTTATTTGATCTTCATGGTTGTAATTTTGGATATCGATTGAGACAGCAATGTGCTATATTCAGACAAATAAATAAATCTGAATGAAATATATTACTGGAATTAAATATATGTTACTATATAAAATGTGTTTTGGAATAAAAGGTTTGTTAAACTTAACCTGATTTTGATTTTTCCCTTTTTGGCAGCAAATTTCCTAAATCTGACTGAAAGATCTGCTTGAATCATTATATTGGTGCCATTTTATTAATAAAAAGGGTTGAATGAACATTTAATATGGTAATTTACAGGAGAAATGAAACAATTGAGATATACATTGTGTATCGTGATCAATATTGAAGTATTGATTTTAGGCCATATTGTATAGCCCTAGCTGTACAGAGAGGTTCTTCAGCAGGAATCCTCTCTTTTGTTGTGAACAGAGGAAGATGCAGTGTTGTCCATGAACGGCGTTAAATGAACCAGAGCCATGGTTTTATCAGAGAGATTAATGTCACTAATACAGACATGACTCCTCCTCTTCCTCTTTCCTTGTCAGTGTGGGACGGCCCCCTGCCAGGAGCCAACTGTGAGATCTTCATCAGCCAGATCCCAAGAGACGTGTACGAGGACCTGCTGATCCCACTGTTTGCCTCTGTAGGGCCACTCTGGGAGTTCAGACTCATGATGAATTTTAGCGGCCAGAACCGCGGCTTCGGCTACGCAAAATATGGCTCCCCAGCTATAGCTGCGGATGCCATTCGTCTGCTGAACGGCTACATGCTGGAGCCCAACCAGCGGATAGGTGTCTGCCACAGCACAGAGAAGAGACACCTCTGCATAGGAGAGCTGCCGGCAACCACCAGACAGGAGGATCTCCATCAGGTACAACAGAGCTATCTCTCTATTCTCCTTAGCTGGAAAGAGACTGATAAATACAGACATAAACAGAGACCAAGCACCATTTGCGGAGAACAGAACATTTTTTATCTTGAACTCAGTTTCTCTGTGACTGTTTACCTGTGTTTGATACAGGGCTGGGCAATTAACTGGGCAAGTGAGATTAAATCGCAATATGTCCTGTTGGAATATTCTGATCGCAGACAGGGCAATTTATAACCTGAAATGTGTCAAAACATCAGTTACATGTTTTGTAGCAGATGTTTTCTGCTTTGCACCAGAGTTACTCAACCCTGCTCAACCAATGAGACAAACTATTAATACCTATCTTTACAAAAGAAACAATCTAAGTGTTAGTAAGAGGCAAGCACAGCAAAGAGTGGCAATAAAACTTAGTTGAGATGGTAAAAATGACCAAAAAGAGCAACAAAAATTGGCATTTAAATTGGAATAAGACCTGGAAATACTCAGAAAAGTAGCAATAAAAGGTTAAAAAAAAAAGAGTGAAAAAGTGACAAAAAAGGCTGAAAAGCAATAAATATAAGTAAGAAGATTTCTGAGGAAACTGTCCAAAAGCTAGAAAGTAGCAAAAATGGTGAAAAAAGTGTCGAAAAACAGTGATAAGTGGTCAAAATGGTCAGTCAACAACAATGGCAAGAAAGTTGGTGTTAAAGTTTGAAAATAGTCTGTTAGTTGCAAAATAAAAAAAAGGTTAAAAAATGTAAAAAGAAAAAAAAGAGACAATGGGTGAAAATTAGCAAGAAAATTGGAAGTAAACCTGGAAATTAGTGAGAAGGTATCAAAAATGGTCCTGAAGCAGCAAGAAAGAAGTGCAAAGTGACTAAAATGGACAAAAAGCAGTCATGAGTAGTAGTTGTTGTGCTGTAATTAATGTAACTGTTCATTTCCCACAATGTGTTTGTTTAAAAACATAAGATTGCATTGGAAATAATAATTGTAGTTAGATGGCTCATGCAATATTGCAGCCCTAGTTTGATATAAATAAGTATACATCATCATGGCCACTGTCTGATGTCAGGTGCTGCGTGTTCTGGTGGAGGGCGTGGAGAGAGTGTCTCTGAAGACTGGCCATGGGATAGACGGAGTGTCTGCCATCGTCGTCTTCTCATCTCATCATGATGCATCCATGGCCAAGAAGGTCTTGGTGGAAGGTGAGCTCAGAATGAGGGACAGACAAACACATGTTCTTTTCCTCTGTTAAGTGTTTTGATAGAAATAGCATTCAATAAATCTGTTGCCTTACTCGGGAACATACATGACACTGATGTTTACCCTGACTCAGTGGTTCCCAACCTTTTTTGCCTGGTGTACCCCCTTAGCCTTTATGTAACAACATGAGTACCCCCACACAGATGTCAGTTGATGATTTTTCAAAAGTACAACACAGCTGATTATTCACTAAAAATCTTAATTTGAGCTCTTAATCACCTAGCATTTTCTTCTTTTTCACTCAAATAAAACATAAAAATAAATATTTTGTGTTGAAAACTAATCACTGATATAAATGTACAAACACAAAATCAAAATGATCAACTTGCCTTAGTTATATATAATCTTGTAACATTTACCATTGAAAAACTGGAGCTCTGTCAAATAAGTTGTCCTGAAACATTTAAACTTAAAAAAAAAGTTTCTTGTGTTTCTCGGCAGCTCTTCGGAATCCCCTCCTGAATCTAGAGCAACAGGACATTTCAACCATTTCAATCAATCAAAACTTTATTTATAAAGCACTTTTCATACAGCGAAATGCAGCACAAAGTGCTTTACATCCAGTTAAAAACATTCCCACAAAGGCCCTTTACCCACCCACTCCACTCAGTCACACAGTCGCAGCTCCTCTGACTGAGCTCCTCTGGCAGACTGTTCCATAGACGGGGGCCATAATACTGAAAAGATGCCTCACCATGTGTGTCCTGACTTTTGGAATAACGAGGAGCCTGCTGCCAGAGGAGCGCAGGGTCCGGGAGGGTTCGTGTAGTAAGGGCCAGTCTGAAAGATAAGAAGGCCCAAGACCATTTAGACCAGGGGTGTCCAAACTTTTTCCCTAAAGGGCCGTATTAGAAACTGTGAAAATGACCAAGGGCCGGTGGCTCTTATGGACATGTTTGCTAACAGTGAAAGTTGCAAATGAGTGCTATTTCTTTTTAGTGGTTTCTGAAAAAACAAACAAATGCAAAAAAAAAGGTTAAGTCAAACATACTTGTGCTGTTATTGCAGACCTTTGAGATAAAACCAAACCTGGGGGAAAAACATGTCATAATTTTTCATGGCAGTATCAGGGTCAGGCCTTTATCACGTTTGTTTATACAACAATTATAAAAACATTTTAAAAACACTTTAAATCTCTGATCCTGCATTCTGAACCGGTTTATGCTTCAACTTTTGTCTTTTTTGACCTGTTTTTTTTTTTTTTTAAGTTCTAAACAACTCATGAAACACATTTTGCATCATGCCAGATGCAATTAAATGTCAGCTGTAACAGTTATTGAGTTTTTGAAGATTGTACAGAACTTTAGCTTTATAAAGTTGCCTTTGCACAGTCCAAATTTTTGTGAAATGTTACCAGATATATGAAGATTTATTTCAAGCACTTGACAGAAAATGTAAATGTAAACAGTTAGAACATGATCAATGTAAGAGACAAAACTAACACATGGTAAGATGAGAGCTGGGGGCCACTTGAAAATAGACAGCGGGCCACAATTGGCCCCCGGGCCGTAGTTTGGACATCCCTGATTTAGACATTTAAAAACAAGTAAAAGAACCTTAAAATCGATCCTGAAACACACGGGGAGCCAATGCAGTGATTTTAAAACCGGTGTATTGTGGGCCTGCTTCCTGGTCTTAGTCAGGACACGGGCTGCTGAATTCTGTAAGAACTGTAAGTCAGTAATTTTCTTTTTGGGAAGACCAGAAAGCAGGACATCACAGTAGTCTAGTAGACAGGTGATAAAAGCACGCATCAGTGTCTCTGTGTTAGCCTGAGAGAGAATAGGACAGACTCTCTGATGTTCTTTAAATGGTAAAAACCTGTAAAAACCTCTATACGACAGGTGATAACAGCATGCATCAGCGTCTCCGTGTTAGCCCGAGAGAGAATAGGGCAGACTCTGGCGATATTCTTTAAATGGTAAAAACCTGTTTCAATTGTGTTCTTAAAGTGTGGAATAAAAGTCAGCTCAGAGTCAAAAACAACGCCCAGGTTTTTCACTCTTGATGATGGATTAAAAGAGAGAGCTTGTAATTTGGGTAGAAGTTTCTCTCTCTGGGCCTCAGGACCGATGACTAAAACCTCAGTTTTGTCCTGGTTAAGCTGGAGAACGTTTTCTGCTATCCAGGCTTTAATGTCAATAATATAGTTAAAATGCTTTGGATGGTTGTGAAAAGAAATTTTGGGTTACTTTTGTGGTGTGTGATTATTTTGGAGAAGTAGTTGTTCCTGGAATTTATTACGCCGTTGTTGTAAAGCTTCAGCTGGTTGCTGAATAGTTGTTGATTTATTGTTGTTTTGTTTTTTCTCCACCTCTGTTCCGCCTGCCTGCACTGTCTTCAGTTTTTTGAGCTCCTCATTCCTCCAAGGAGGTATGGGTTTGATTCCAAAGTGCTTTGTTTTGAGTGGAACAACTGTATCGAGGGCTGACTGTAATTTACTGTTAAAATGATCAACAATAAAATCACAGGAGGCAGGTAAAACAATCGGAGGACTTCTATTTGAAATGCCAATAAAATATGCGGCCACTTCAGGGGTCAGATGACGCTTCCTCACAGTTCTCACAGAGGTCCCCCACTGGATAAAACAGGTGATGTTAAAAAACAGTGGTGGTCAGAGACAGCCAAGTTAATGACAGAAGGCACGCTGTTGGACAGGCCATAGGTAATGACCAAGTCCAGAGTGTGTCCTCTGTCCTGAGTTCACTGCCTTACGTGTTGAGTGGAACATTTAAAAATTCTATTGAGGATTTATCTAAGAGGTTGTCTGTGTGTTAGTTAAAATCATCGGTTAAAACAATCATATTAAAAGAACTGTGAATGATTGATGAAAAGCGAATTGGTTGATAAAAGCAGCACATTTTTTAGGTGGTCTGTACATTATGATGCACAAGATTGGTGGACTGCTAAAAACAACTGCGCTGAGTTCAAAAGTGGAATATTATTTTGAAAAAATAGGTTTGGTGGCCAGTGTGTTTGATGTACAGTCATGGACGAAAGTATTGGCACCTCTGGAATTTTTTCCAGAAAATGCACCATTTCTCCCAGAAATTGTTTAAATTACAAATGTTTTTGGTATGGATGTGTTTATTTCCTTGATTTGCATTGGAAAAATTAAAAAAAATGAAGAAAAAAGCCACAATGGACACATTTTACACAAAACACAAAAATTGGGCTGGAAAAAATTTGTCGGCACCCTTTTAGAATTGTGAGTAAATCATTTAATTTCAAGCAGGTGATGCTGGTTTAAACTCAGCTGTGGTGAGTAACAGGTGCTGGTGATATAGAAATCACACCTGACACCAGTTAGAATGTATATTGGTTGACTTGACCTTTGTGTTGTGAGCCTTTGTGTGTCACACCAAGAATGGAGAAGAGAAAGAAGAGCTGAGGAGTGTCTGAGGACTTAAAACACAAAATTGTTGAAAAATATGTTTAATCTCTAGGATACAAGACTGTCTCCAGAGATCTTGAAGTTCCTTTGTCTACTTTTCGTAATATAATCAAGAAGTTTATTACCCATAGAACTGTGCACTGCAAAAACTGAAATCTAAGCAAGTCATTATGTCTTATTTTTAGTAAAATTTGTCTTACTGTTCTTGATTTGAGCCACATTTACTAGACAAGGTCATAAAAATGTCTCATTTCAAGTATTTTAAAGACAAAAATGAGGCATCAATTGCTTGTAACAAGTAAAAAAAATCTGCCAATGGATAAGATGAAAGATTCTTGTTTTAAGACATCTTTCTAATTTCAAGAAACTTCCCGGGCGAATTCGTCTTATCCCATTGGCAGATTTTTTTGACTTGTTATAAGAAATTTACACCTCATTTTTGTCTTTAAAAAACTTGATATAAGACATTTTTATGACCTGGTCTGGTGAATGTGGCTCAAATTAGGAACAATAAGACAATTTTTACTACAAATAAGACAGAATGACTTGCTTAGATTTCTGTTTTTGCAGTGTGGCTGATCTCCCTGGACTGGGACAGAAGAGAAAAATTGACAAAAGAATGCAACACAGGATAGTTTGAATGGTGGATAAACATCCTCAGACAACTTCCACACATATTTAAGCTGTCCTACAGACCCAGGGAGCAGAAGTTTCAGCTCTGACCATACGTCATCATCTGAGTGAGAAGAAGCGCTTATGGCCAAGGCCAAGGAGAACCCCACTGTTGAATAAGAGACATACAAAAACCAGACTGGAGTTTTCAAAAATGTACCTTAATAAGCCTCAGTCCTTCTTGGAGAATGTTTTGTGGACAGATGAGACTAAAGTAGAGCTTTTTGGAAAAGTAAGTCATTCTCCTGTTTACAGAAACAGAATGAGGCATACAGTGAAAAGAACACAGCACAGGGGTGCCAATACTTTCGTCCATGACTGTAATAGTTGCTGTGCCACCTCCCCTTTTACCACATCTGACGGAAAAAGCGAAGTTAAAATCAGGTGGGGAGGCCTCAGTAAGAAGAACCAGTGCGTCTGCACCCAGCCATGTTTCTGTTAAAAGCAAACAGTCAAGTTTATAATCTAAAATCAGGTCATGCATGATAAAAGACTTATTCAGCAGAGAGCGGACGTTCAACAAAGCCATGTTTATGGGAAGTGGTAGCTGCTTTACTGCAAGTTTTTGAAGAAAGATCAGATCAGAGATGTGAGGAAAACACTTTTCAGCTTTCTGACAGAGAAAAAATGATGGGAAGAATCTAAAAGTGGGGACATGATGTTGCACACTCTTGTACAGTAGATCAGTATGAACCTGAACGTTATTTATGATCTGCCATTAAATGACAGAAGAAGAAGAAGAGCCTGAAAACAACTTTTCTTTAATCCTCCGGTTGGAAAACATCTGCCTGTTAGAATTTGGACATTTAAAGATCTCAGTGTTATTCTAAAGAGGAATTGTGACATGTTTCTATGATGAAAGTTGAAATTCTGTTTTGAAACGGAAGCCCTATCAATGTATGCTAGCCGCTAGCATGTAAATGGGATTTTCCATATCTTGCTAGCATCAAGCTAGGGCTATGTTTATTACATTGTTTTTGGTACAATAGGTGATGTATAACACATAAAATATATTGAATATGAATCTTTTGTGAGACAGTAATGTAGGTTTCTTTGTGTGTTCAGTTTCTTAAGTTTTTTTAATATTTGTTAGTATGGGAATCACTCAAAGCTTACTTATGAGGTCAAATCATTCCTTTTGCAGCACATCGGTATAAATGCCGTCATTCTGGGTTGTCTGAATTATTAAATAAATAAATTAAAGCTATCGACAAGCAAAATGCCATTAACCCGTCTCCGATTTTACTGAAGCTAAGACACAACCTTCAGGTTGAGTTGGATCTTCTCACAACAACTGATGCTGAACAGCTTTTAGTACGTTCTCGTGCAACCTATTATGAACATGGTGATAAACCAATCAGAAATATTAATATCCCAACAATTGACTCCTCTGTTGCTGAAAGGCTTGATGCTCCTTTAGATTTGGAAGAAATCAGGGTTTCTATTAGGACCATGCAAAATTAAAAAAAAAACACCAGGGCCAGAGGGATTCCCTGTAGAATTTTTAAAGAAATTTATAGATAAATTAGCCCCTCTCCTCAGATCTGTATATGACGAATCCTTAGAGCGAGGCACGTTACCTCAAACTCTTACCCAGGCATTCATATTCCTTCTCTTGAAGAAAGATAAGGATCCCACTTCTTGTACATCTTATAGACCACTATCTCTTCTAAATGTTGATTTTTTTTTTTTGTCTAAAGTTTTGGCTATTCGTCTTGAAAGTGTTCTCCCAAAAATCATTTCAGAGGAACAAAATGGTTTTATTAAAGGGCGTCATCTGTTTTTTAATGTTAGAAGTCTTTTAAATGTCATATATTCTGGACACTCCCCTACTATTTCAGAAGTTGTTATCTCGATCGACGCTGAAAAAGCGTTTGATCGGGTTGAATGGCAATACCTTATTGAAGTGTTACACAAATTCGGTTCCGGAGACAGATTTACCTCTTGGATTTGACTTTTATACACCTCCCCTCAAGCCAGTATTATTACTAATAATATACGATCAAACTATTTCACATTGTCTCGTGGCACAAGGCAAGGTTGTCCTCTTTCCCCCTTACTTTTTTCCCTAGCTATAGAACTCCTGTCACTTGCTTTAAGATCTCTTCCTCAATTTAATGGTATTGTTATATCAGGCACAGAGTTGAAACTTTCCCTTTATGCAGATGATCTCCTCTTATGTGCTACAAATCCCCTGACAAGCATTCCACCGATTTTATCCCTGATAGAAAAATTTGGCTCTTTTTTAGGATATAAAATTAATCCGTCTAAGAGTGAATGTAATCCTGTAAATTCATTAGTCCGATATTCCTTTTAAATTTAGTCCCTCTGGTTTTAAATATTTGGGGATTAATGTCACCCGCACCTTAAAATGACTTCATTCTAAAAATTTGACCTCCCTGTTTAATCAAGTTAAAGGAGATTTCCAAAGATGGAACTCTCTCCCTTTGTCACTGATAGGGAAAATCAATGCAGTGAAAATGAATGTTTTACCCAGATTTCTTTTTCTATTTCAATGTATTCCTTCTTTCCTTCCCAAACAATTTTTTAAATCTCTTGATCAAATTATTACCTCCTTCATATGGAGTGGTAAATCCCCCAAAATAAAAAAAATATTACTGCACATATTTAAATGAGATGGTGGCCTTAGCCTACCAAATTTCTTTTGTTATTACTGGTCAGCCCATATACAGACATTAACTTATTGGTTGCAATCCCCTCAAGTCCTCTGGTGTAGATTAGAAACTCAGTCATGTGTCTTATCCTCACCTACTGTTTTACTTACATCTTCACTATCTATTAATCCCTCTAGTTTTACTAAGAACCCCATGGTGCTTTCCACTCTAAAAATCTGGTACTAATTCAGGCGCCACTTTTAAGTTTGCATCACCGTCATCCTTGATGCCTGTAACGAACAATCATCCTTTCCCCCCAGCTCTTGTTAGCACACCCTTTATAATGTGGCAAAACAAGGTATCAAAGTTTTCAGAGACCTTTATAAAGATGGTACTTTTTCACTTTTTCAGAATTATCTTCCAAATTTAATCTACCTACATCACATTTATTTCTTTATTTTCAAATTAGACACTGTGCTTCTTCACTTTATCCCTGTTCTCCTTCCCTCCCTTCTATTCAACCATGGGATGACTTTTTGGTTTTGAAGCCTTATCAAAAGTCTCTTATATCCAATATTTATGACAAACTCATGGGTTTTGGGAATTACTTCTTAAATAAGGCTAAAATAGCTTGGGAACATGAGTTGGGGGTAAATTTGACAGACCAGTGGTGGGACAAAGCTATTCAATGCATAACTTCAACAACCCCTTGTGCTAGGTTACAATTGATACAATTCAAAATTTTGCATAGGGTCCATTTATCCAAATTTAAATTAAAATATTTCCGGACATTATAGATCAGTGCGAAAGATGTCATGCCTCTTCATGCGATTTGAGTCATATGTTTTTTTTGTCCTAGATTGCATAAATTTTGGGATGAGATCTTTACCACATTGACAAAAATCCTAGGAATTCAGGTTAATACGGACCCTTTTATCGCAATATTTGGTATTTCTTTGGACCAAGTTCAATTTCCACCCTTGAAATCCCTGGTTTTGGCCTTTACTTCTCTTTTAGCGAGGTGTCGAATCTTGCTTCTTTGGAAATCCCCAAAACCCCCTTCTTTATCTATGTGGTTGGATGATGTTATGTTTTTCCTCAAATTGGAGAAGATACATTTTATAGTGAAAGGTGACTCAAACTTAGACTCTCTTCTCCCCCCTTTATTCATTTTTTATCTATTATTTATTATTATCACCATTAATATTATGTCATTTTTTTCAATCTTTTAACTTTGATGAACTTTGGTGATCTATTTCATGGTGTGAACTTGATGTGTGTGTATATGTGTATATTTATAGATATGCAATTATAATTATTATTATTACTTAAATTTTCTTTTTCTTTTCTATAATTTTCTTTGATACAGGGACAATGTTCAAGGTTTGTTTATGTTGGAAAAAAAAGAAAAAAGAGAGCATTGTACATTCTGATTTCATAATATTGTATTTCTTATTATTGTCTCCAATAAATAAAATTAAAAATAAATAAATAAAAATAAAAGAATCATAATGATAACAGAAACTTAAAAAATGACCTTGTACAGAAGTTTACTCAACTCTGGTGCTTTTGTCCTGATAAATGCACAAAAGTGAACACAAATGTGTTTGAATGTCTCCTAAAGGTAACCATCCTCACCTGTGATCTGTTAGCTTGTAATCAGTGTGTGTGTATAAAAAACGAACAAGGTCATTTTTGAAGTTTCTGTTGTCATTATGATTTAAAAAGAGTAAACACAGTTGTTTGTTAATAAATGTCTTCACCCAACCTCTAACCATTAGTGACAGAAAGGCTTTTGTGTTATCATTCATATTTTTTGAGAAAAGGGCAAAAAATCAGAAAATTCTGCTGGAGGGAGTGAACACTTTAGGCACAACTGTATTTACACAGCCCACCCAGGTCTGGTAGGAGAGTGTTTGAGTGTGTGAGAAGCATGTCAACTGTTACAAGGGAATCATCCTCTGACATCAGTTAGGTCTTCTCAGTATGTTCGGTCGCTTTGTTGGTTACAGAAAATAACAAGTATATCTTAATGTACAGTTATTTTTAGCTCCTGTGGAAAATTGATTAGTTTTCAAATTCTCTACCTTCTCTGTGTGTGTCTGTCTGTGTGTGTCTGTCTGTGTGTGTATCTGTGTCTGTGTGTATGTTTTTCAGCTTTCAAGAAGCAGTTTGCTCTTTCCATCTCCATAAAGTGGCATTCAGCGTTAAAGGACCTCTCTCTTTCTCGCCTGAAGCCTCCACAGATTCTCCTGCCGTTCCCCCAGAAGTCTCTGTGCCACAGCCTGAACTCTGCCCAGCCTGCTGCCTTTCCTCCTCGCCTGGCACTGCGTCCGTCTGCCCCCCCTGCTTATTGTAGAGCTGTGGGAGGACCTGTCACCCCCCAGCGACACTGCCCTGCCCAGCCCCTCCCCCTTCCAGGTGGAGGTGGTTGGCGCAGTGCAGAGTGTGAGTGTGAGCGGTGTTTGCAGCATGACTGTGGTTTCTGATTTCCTCCTCAATGTTGTGTAAAAAAAATTGTTCTCTCTTCGTGTGGTTCGATGTTCAGCATGGTTTTATCTGTATCAGGAGGCGGGTGTTTGCCTTGTTTGCATTTCTAAGGTTTGTTCCAAGCATGCAGTGTGTGTTGCTTTTATATTTGTTACTCATTTTAAATAAATGAGATTTGATACCACATGTTGAGTGTGTGACCTCCCATTGTGTAAGGAGCTGGACTCTCATTGGTCAGATCACCTGAGAGACTACAGTCTTTTACATTCCTTAATGCAGAGTCAGACTATGGCTGCAGAGTCAGACTATGGCTACAAGGAGTTATCTGCAGCCAAACTCTGGCCTCAGATTAACCATTTTCCCCGTGGAGTGCAGAAATAAGAGAGCCACATGGTTGGGGTAGTTCACAGTGGAAATAAAGGGTGTCCATAAAGTCTGTTTGCAATTTAAAAAATGTATTACCAGCGCTAGTGAACAGACAAATACATGGAAATTGTTAAATATTGAGGGGTAGGTATTGAAGTTTTTTAACCAATATAATACACCTCTACATGTGCACCATTGGTTGCACAAAGCACATCAAAATTGTACTCGCTGTCTTGCCATGTGCATTGCAGCATAGATCCATCGATGAAGGGAATGGCATCACTGATCTTTGCTTTGGATCAGTGATGTCACGTATCTTTGTAATTCTGATACACAATACCTTAAACATAACTGTAGTTTCACAGAGTCTGTGCATCCAACTTTGATTCAATAAACAATGACACACACATTGTGCCTTTTCCTCTAGAGTTGACATTTTTAGGGATTAATTTAACAGAAGCTTTTTTTCTCAACAGGATACCTGAAATACACAAATTTACTTTAATTTTAAAGTTAAGTAACTACTGAGCACATAGAACAAATCTGATTAAGATATCACATCAAGTGCCTTTGTGATATATTTTTTAATTTTTTAAGAGATTTTATGGACACCCGGTATATGTGGAAACATATACAATAAGGAGTAGACACTTAATTTTTGTGTTTTGTTTTTCAAACTAATTCAGTGGGAGATTTAACCAGGCATGAAAATGGGTCAGGGGAGAAAAAGGTGAAAAGTACAAAACCCTCTAGGGGGGCATGCTCACCTGAAATTTTTTTTGACTATTTCTCATTTAAAAGCATCAATCTGATGCATTTTGAGAGAAAAATAAAGCAGAATTAAAATATAGTATGACAGGTCAGTTTAAGGGCCAGTTGCAAATCAAATGCACTGGTCCCACCACTGCAACTGCTGACCCAGCAATGTGACTTGTGGTTTGAAAAATGAGGTAAAACAATCTACTGTCAATATTAGGCAAAGTAACAGTTGTGATGCAAAAGGAATCCATTAAAAAGCATTTTTGTAGACATGAAGTTCTTCACTTCAAAGTAACTTTAATGGGCTCATGTGTAGAATTTGGTGTCTTTATGTTCTACTCCTACTCCTACTCCTAAACCATGTTATGCCAATATGATGTAGCTGATTCCATATGATGCTGAGTGGTCTCCTAATGCTATTAATGAGCAGATCTCCTGATTTATTTACATATCATAAGAGAGAACAAATTCATTCCTACAAAAAACTTTACAGAAAGATAAGACTTATTTTGGCTCATTTAATTAATAGGTGCCCTTTTACCCAAAATCCACTTTTCTATGGGCTACTAACAAAAATATGGGTCCCCAGATGTGTCTTGAACACCCCCTAATATTGAAAAAATCATCTTCCCCTCTCTTCACTAGCTCCCTTTTTCTGAAAATCTCTCCTTAAAGGCACAGTTGGTAATCTGATCTAAAAACTTTTTTAAATACTGCTTAAAATGATCTATATGTCCTGATGGCAACAAAGACCATATGTGTTCTTAAAAGGGAACAAAAAACAGACGTTTTCTACAGCAGGAGTAATCCTGTATAAACTCCGCCCTATCGTAGCTGCTGTGAGACCCCAGTTTGAACCAATCAGATCGCCCCCTGCTGTCCTGCGCATTCAGAACACCAGTGTGCACCAGGGTCTCTGAGTCAGTGCGCATAACCGAGCACAGATGCTCTAGAGAACGCAGTGGAATGGCAGAAAAACTTCCTATACCTCGTTTGTTGGTCACCGCTCCTCTTGCCAAACGGGGCAGAAGAAGGTCAGAGGCAGAGAGGATTGAACTGAGAAAACTTTCGGACAAAACCAGGGCGAAGACAAGAGTTCACATTGGGACAGCTTTTCAGCACGAAGACAGCTCAAAGAAGTCAAAGCTTTAAAAGTGATGCCACGGCCGCTCATTTCCTGTTGGAAAAGTAAGTTCTGGGATTTTTAGAGGGAAAAATTTAATCTTGATGAAATATTTAGCCATGTTTCTTGTTGTGTGGTGATTTCAGGCCGATGCTAACGTTAGCTTCTGTGTCCATGATGTGTCTGAGATCTGTCATTTACTACAGACACACCAGCTTTAGCCAACAGTCCAAGTGTGGGGATCTAGTTTATCTATCTTTTGTTGTAGTCATGTGAAGAGTCATGTTTTTTACTGTGTGAAAACACCAAAACATTATTATTATTATTATTATCATTGCCTGAAGACGGCAACAATAATCCAAATTCCCAAAACCACCACTGTGACAGGCCTAAATGACTATCGGCCAGTAGCCCTCACCCTGATAGTCATGAAGTGCTTCGAGAGATTGGTCATGGCCCGCATCAAAGACTCAATCAGCACCACAGTGGACCCACACCAGTACGCCTACAGGAAAAATAGATCCACAGAGGATGCCATCTCTTCTGTGGTCCACACAGCCCTCACCCACATAGAAAAGAAAGACTCTTACGTCTGCCTGCTCTTTGTGGATTTCACATCTGCCTTTAAAACCATCAGACCACAGACTCTGACCCAAAAGCTGATCTCACTCGGACTGAGCTCCACCCTGTGCAACTGGGTCCTAGATTTCCTGACAGATAGACCGCAGTCTGTGAGGATCCATGACGTCTCCTCCTCTCCCATCATCCTCAGCATCGGCTCCCCCCAGGGCTGTGTGCTGAGCCCCCTCCTGTTCACCTTGCTCACATATGACTGCTCAGCGATAAGTCTGAGCTGTCTGATTGTGAAGTTCGCAGACGACACTGCTGTGATTGGGCGCATCACAAACAATGACGAGTCCGACTACAGGAAGGAGGTGGAACACCTGGAGGGCTGGTGCAGAGACAACAACCTCTGCATCATACACTTCTTCTGCTTCCTCTACTAGCACCTGAAGTCTTCCTCGTCTGTAGAGGAGGGAGGGGACGTGTAGCCTCCTTGTCGCCACCTTCACCAGAGGTCGATGTTCATAGACCGCGTGCACATCTGGGACGACCTCACCTGGAGCACCAACACTTCCTCTCTGGTCAGGAAGGCACACCAGCGCCTCTACTTCCTCAGTTTAATGATATTTAGTTCATAGTGAAAGCTGTTGAGGTTACTAAGCTTAGAAGAGCTCGTTGGTAAGTTACGTCATGAGTTATTATCTGCATCTTATCTTGGCAAACTCCAGCAGTCTCTGATTTTTTTTTTTTTTCAGCCTTGTCTCCTTCATCTGTTTCGCTGTTTCCCTTTTGTTAACATTTTGGACGACCAACGGCTTTTGTTTGAACCAAAAGTTTATAAAAACATTGGAATTAGAAACCGCCTGCTCTGTAGTTAGGTTCAGCAGTAAAATCTGATGTTTTAAGTGCACTGACGGGAAAAGAGAGAGAAGTTGAGTAGTCTGCTGTTAGGTGACGCTCAGGTCAATCTCATCCAATACGCACACATTTGCACACAGACAGACATGAAACAGACACGAAACAGACATGAAACGTTGGCTGAGGCAGTAAGAGACGTGATCTCATGCCGATAACTGGCAAAATGACCGTATACCATCGTATGGACATGATGTGATTTTGTATATCTGTGTGTGTCCCGTCCATCGCAGTCCTTTTTTTTTATTTAGAGTAGCCTAGAGGTTCTAATCACGTCCAGTGGTTAAAACCAAAGTTTTGTCGTTTAAGTTCAGACCAAGCGCCGTGACTTACGTGTATGTACTAACCGACTTTTTCATACTGTACCCTACAGATTTGAACGTACGTTAACCGGACACGGAAAGGAGTGGGCGATGGCATTTTCGTCTTTCCACTGTGATTTTTATGCCTGACTAACATTTTAGAACAAAACTGAAATGCCTACACAATACGTCACTTTGCATACGACATGGGCTTATCCAATTTAAAGTTGTACATAGATTGCACTACTCAATCGAGAAACTGGCCAAAATATACCCTAATATCAATCCTGAATGTCCAAGATGTAACCATAATCCAGCGACGGTGGGTCACATGTTCTGGTCGTGCAGATCTCTGAGTGTCTTCTGGACAAAAATCTTTGAAGTTATATCATACATTTGTGGTGTTAATATAGATACTGACCCAATAGTTGCAGTCTTTGGGACAATTCCCTCAGGCAATCACTTTACTATCCTGCAAATAAATGCTGTAGCATTTCTAACACTGATGGCACGGAGATTGATTTTAATNAGTTAGGTTCAGCAGTAAAATCTGATGTTTTAAGTGCACTGACGGGAAAAGAGAGAGAAGTTGAGTAGTCTGCTGTTAGGTGACGCTCAGGTCAATCTCATCCAATACGCACACATTTGCACACAGACAGACATGAAACAGACACGAAACAGACATGAAACGTTGGCTGAGGCAGTAAGAGACGTGATCTCATGCCGATAACTGGCAAAATGACCGTATACCATCGTATGGACATGATGTGATTTTGTATATCTGTGTGTGTCCCGTCCATCGCAGTCCAAAAAAAAATAAATCTCATCGGATCTCCAAGATTAGTGCAGGTCACCAATTTTGGTTTCAAAACAGCAAATTCAAGTCTGGTTCGCGGCACTGAATGCACATACATGATTGGCTGAAAAAGTATGACATGGGATGTCTAAACTTGCATGCAATTGGCCTGTGCCTTTCCTCACCCGCTACCGTAAAAGCAGAAAGGTGAGTGATTTTTATGCCTGACTAACATTTTAGAACAAAACTGAAATGCCTACACAATACGTCACTTTGCATACGACATGGGCTTATCCAATTTAAAGTTGTACATAGATTGCACTACTCAATCGAGAAACTGGCCAAAATATACCCTAATATCAATCCTGAATGTCCAAGATGTAACCATAATCCAGCGACGGTGGGTCACATGTTCTGGTCGTGCAGATCTCTGAGTGTCTTCTGGACAAAAATCTTTGAAGTTATATCATACATTTGTGGTGTTAATATAGATACTGACCCAATAGTTGCAGTCTTTGGGACAATTCCCTCAGGCAATCACTTTACTATCCTGCAAATAAATGCTGTAGCATTTCTAACACTGATGGCACGGAGATTGATTTTAATACAGTGGAAGTCACCAACACCTCCCTCATTCAAACACTGGGTTAAAGAGATGCTCTCTATGATTCCACTGGAGAAACTGAAATACAGTCGTAACAGTTCAAAAGACAGATTTATCAAAACTTGGATTCTGTTTATGGAGTTTGTTGAGAATATATCCCTCATCTGACATCACCTCTACATACATATATAGGATGACCAGCTGGACCTATGTAACAAATTGGACTGGCCCTGTCTTGTCCTTAGTGCAGGATTGTACTCTATGGAAACCTGTTTTGTGTTTATTATTATTATTGTTATTATTATTATTATTATTATTATTATTATTATTATTATTATTATTATTATTATTGTTATTATTTTTATTTTTCTACTATTACTATACTGTACTTAATTATTTATTTGTTTTGTTAACCTAATTCTTAAAATTATCAGCATCTATTCAGTGTGTATGGTTGGGGGTATGTTTGTATGCGCGTACATGTATATATTTATGTGTGTGAGGCTGAGCTTATCCGTGCACTTGCAAATGTATATGTGTGGGAATGCGAATATTTTCTCCTCATACATTACATCATTCTGAAAATAAGTTATGTATTTACTTGTTATTCTTAAATGTACCTTAATTATTATTATGATTATATTATTATTATTATTATTGTTGTTATTATTATTATTATTATTATTATTTTTATTATTATCATTATATATATCTCAATAGCTGTGGGGGTTTTTTTTTGTTTTTTTTTTTTTTTTTTTTTTTTTTTTTTTTTTTTTTTTTTTTTTTTTTTTTTTTTTTTTTTTTTTTTTTTTTTTTTTTTTTTTTTTTTTTTTTTTTTTTTTTTTTTTTTTTTTTTTTTTTTTTT